>OY365809.1:44479692-44504692 GCA_959347315.1 Bimastos eiseni | reverse complement strand
ATTCAGTTAAGTTTGTCAAACAGTGAAAGATTGGTTTAGGACTGATTCATGGAAAAATAATGGACGGATGAAGGGGCAGCGGAGGAATGAGGGAGCAACTGAGAAAATAGAAGGAACACATGAGCCACGTTTTAACAATTCACTGAATGGATATGGTTGAATGGCTCAACAGGTGACAGATGGATGAATGGATGGATGAATTGATTCAAATTGGTATATGGTTAATTCGATCATTAAGAAGATTTATATAGCACCCCTTCAAGGTCAGTACTCAGTAGACCCCAACATGGCTGAAAAGAACATTTTTTATAAGGCGGGTATAAAAAGAGTCTAATTGGACCATGGTCGACAAACGCAAAGCCAACGGGAGCGTGATCCAGAAATGGTTGCTGAGGCAGCCATGGATATGAAGCGCTAGCGACTTCATTTTCTCAGCCTCGGCATATGAGGGCGAGTGACCGACCAGTCCCCTCCCTAGCCGTCTCATCTTCCCACCGACAGTGTACGGTCGGTTTACTCACTACAGCAGAGTTGCCTAGGGGAGCAGTTGATGCAGAAATCTCGAACCAATCTCTCGACCCTTAGTCCAGCTCGATAACCACTACACTATCTAGTCCTGACTGGTGTAACAGAATGTGTAACATCGTTGTAAAATATACCCACTTAGCTCGGGCATTAAATAGCGGCGCCAATCCTTTAACGTCAGTCACCGCGTCTATAAAATTACGGTGAGCGGAGCAAGGTGTGTGATCCGACAAATCGCATCGAATTCAGGAAGTTTCATTGCCAGTAGGTTTCAGGCGGGTGGCGGGAAAGATGACGCAGATACCGAGGGAAGTGAAGTCTGTATTATCCGAAAGATTTCCGTTTAAAAACTGTCGCATTCCTTTCTGCGGTGATGAAACGCTAATAATAGATAAGATCAGGAGAAGAAGACTAACCTGGTTCGGACATGTAACAAGAATGGGCAGGGAAGGATTACCAGCAAGGGCATTATTTTGCCAAGTGGAGGGAACAAAGAGCCAAGAGAGAGAGAGAGAGAGAGAGAGAGAGAGAGAGAGAGAGAGAGAGAGAGAGAGAGAGAGGGAGAGAGAGAAAGACAGAGAGAGACAGACAGACAGACAGAGAGAGAGACAGACAGAGAGACAGACAGAGAGACAGAGAGAGACAGAGAGACAAAAACAAGGATTTATAATGTGAAACAAGACCTCAAGGAAAGGGACATGGATATGAGAACTGCAATGGATACAATCGCGGACAGAGAAAAGTGGAGAAACTTTGTGAAAAGCTCATCGTCAGCCTCGGCTTGTCGAAAGAAAGATTATAATAATAATAATAATAATAAAATAATAATAATAATAATAATAATATTAAAAATAATAATAATAGCACGAATGATGGCAAGTTATAACATGAGTCGAATATAACTGTTGGCAGTCATGCAAGACTCCATTATGTTATACATCTAATTTAGATTTAGCCAACGCCGACGGTACTGGTATCGAACTCGGCTCCTCAGCGCTGCCCCGCAGTGTGTTATCCAATACTCTACGACCCCTCACACACACGACAGGTAAACAGTTATATGGAAACTCTTCGTTTATTTCTCAATGACCCCCGATGCCAAAGCGGATGTGATGTCATGCCTTAAGCAATCAATAACGTTCCAAAAACTTATAGTTTTACCCTCCCCCTGACCGTGCCCTGGCAGTGCCAGTCCCAACCCAGGACCTTAACCATATCTGCTATGACAGAAGATGTCGCTAGGCAGTAAATAATCAGATCAAGCAATTTATCTCGGTTTTTGTGCGGCGAAAATTAATGTGTTTTGCAGAATGGTTCTGCGACATTAACCTTGGAAGTTTACCCCACGTGGGGTAGGAATGCGTGGCCTGTAGAAGGTGGCGCCTCGAGCGACTAGCGGCTGTTACTAATTTAGAAAACAAATTTGTCAATTGTGCTTGGGCCGTAGTTTAATTAGGCCCGGGTCAACCCGAGTCGCTCTTGTTTGCGCGGCTTACTCTTTTGGATCTTAAACATACTGTGGAATTCGTGCAAGGTGGCAGGCAGATTGGTCAATCGCACGGGGTGGAGTGAGAGTTTTGTGAGTTGATAAATTGCTTAAAGATGACTAATTTGCTATTGTTTTTAGGCGAGTTGCGTAATAGGCCTAATTGCATCGTAACAAATAATTTATAATCATAATTAATAGTAATTATTATAATTTTGAAATATTAGCAACAATAATAAAATGTTATGATGACTAATGACATTTTAGCATTGTTATTATTATCGACGGTGTGTCTTATTGATAGTTTCTTGTTATTGATATTTATAGTGCTAAAAATAATACATACGACGGAACCGGGAATTCCTTGTCTCACACGTTCGTTTACTTCCAGCCATTGTTACGTCAAAGTTAGCTAAACATTTTACATGACGCAATATAGCGAGACGGAAACGATAAATCGGCGAGAATTTCTTTTAATGAGTGTTCCAATGCCGACGTTTTTTTGTTTTAAAGTAGGTTTCTTAGCATTTCTGTTGGCACCTTAATATAAAAATTATTGTCAAACTCAAATCCAATATTTTAATGTTGGAGCGACATTTGAAGACGTCAAAGATAATTATATCAACATGAAAATTTGCTTGACATAAGGAAAATTAATAAGATTAGTTTGGAGCAATAACTTAGATACATCAAATTCATATTTATCGGTGTACTATTTAATTTATAATAGTAGATAAATGTAGAATATTTAAAATTCACCTTTTGTATTCGTTTAGGTTTCTACTTTTCTAAAAAAAAGATAGCGCTGCGATTGATTTTTACGCTGTGATACTGACTACTACCCGAAAACATATAGTACAGTGATAATACATTCGTAGCGTCCGAATGACATAGTTCGTATGAAATGACTCAAATGAGTGTCAAAGTGATATTCAGGTGTCTAAGTGAAATTCTTTATGGATAAATTCCAACAGTTTGGCAACATCCTATGGCATCAAAGGTTGTTGACATTGATAGGAAAACATTTTTTACAGCACCAACATTGATTAATATCGCTAAACTTGAACGTTTGACTTGTTTACGCACATTTTCCAGTTGCCAGATCCGCCGCGTTGATAAAGTGTGAGCCACCTTTACTCTCATTCTGTCCCCAGTCCATATGTATCAATTATGTACGTGTACACCCCTATATCAGCAAAACGATTTGTAATACGTCTCAACGCTGGTTGGTTAGTTGTCGCTTAAAGAATAAGGAGACAGTGTCGTAAGAACGATGATTTGCGTTGCCTTCCTCCTTTATTCACGTTTGGACTGGCACTGCCCAAGAAAGAGCACACGCATTATTTTGTTCTCTGTTTCAATTCGGAGTTTACCGACACAGTTCGTAAAGTGGCATTATCGTACCCAAGTGATATTTATTATTTTGCAGGTACTTGTAGAAGATTTTGCGCATTTTATTCAGGTGTCTGAGCGAAATTATTCTTCATGCTGTGAATCCAACAGTTATACAACAGCAACAACAACATCATCGGCATCATCGTCATCATCACCACCACCTTTATAATAATAATAATAATAATATTATTATTATTATTATTATTATTATTATTATTATTATTATTATTATAATAGATTTCATATCCTAAAATACCTGTACGCTGGTATTTCTCTATCTATTGTGCACTATACGTTTGGGTGCGCTGGTCACCTTTGAGGTCATGCCCCGCATCTGGCGCATGACTATTTTTAGAGTGGACCTATGAGAGTTCATTTGTGTAAGGGTTGTCACGGATGTCTCAGCCCGAGAGAAAACTAAAACCCAGAGGCATTTGCAGCCACTGCTTGTCGGCAAGACAGCTGCACTCAAGAGGGGCGCTGGTTCACCTTCACGGCCCTAGGGATAGCCAATTGTCCGCCGCTGGAGCGCTTAGCGAGCGGAGCGGCGCCATCCGACACGGATGGAGGAGTCGACGGCGGGGCCGAGGGGCACCGGATGAATACACCCGTTGCGGTTTCGTCGACGTTACCCAACTCGCCTGTGATGACTGCTGCTGAGGGCCGCGCTGCCGATGTTTAACACCCAGAGTCCCGCGGGCCTCTTCTCAGGCGCATTTGTAAGGGAGTCCGCTCAGGCTTTGACATCGACTCTCCTCAACATATGCAGAAAACCACAATCCACAAAAACTTGGTTGACCTTGCTTGAATTCGCCCCCTCGATCCTCGTTCAACCATCAAGGGCGGGTAGACGTCGCAACATGACAACTGGGAATAAGAACCGGACCGAAAAATGGTTGTCGGACCCTGAATCACTCAGAGAGGAATTGGGTCACGCGGGATATCGGACTAGTCGCCGGAGCAAAAGTGAGATGCTGCTGGCTGCCATTAACTCCAAACTAAAGGACGGCAATATAAGGGCGGTGGTGCGCATTTTGTGCGAGGGTGGACAACCGGCTCTTGTAAACGAAGATAATCTCCAACTACTGCAGGAAAAACATATCGATATCGGCAATGAAATATTCGGCGATAATTGGTGTCGGCATAATCGGAAAAAAGTGATATCGATACAGCTCTAGTATTATTCCACAATTGCGGAGGTACTAAATAACAGGTGGCTGTAGCTGTAACTGGTGGTAGTGGGTAAGGGAAAATCTGCCGACGGTGAAGGACGATTGGAGAACTGTGAGAGAGGGCAAGAGAAGCATGCTGGAAAAAATATACAATGGAGATTAAATTTTGGCCGAAAATGTGAGGAATTGGCCACAACGAAAGAGGAAGAGGAAGAAGAGAAAAGAGCGGTAAGAGCGGGAAAAGGGATTAGGTGTACAGTTAGACGCGCGCGAGAAAATGGCTCTGAACGTGCGCTATAGACGTTTAATGGTAAGCCATCGAGTCTATCCCTCATATCTGCCACCTGGAATGATTGAGAAGAGCTCGTACTCATCTGGAATGAGTACGACGGCTCTTGCAATCTCTGTGTCTGTCTGTATGCATGTATGTATATCTGTCTCTTTGTGTCTGTGTGTGTCTCTCTCTCGCCACCTCTATCTTTCTCCATCTCTATCTTTCTGTCTGTCTCCCTGTCTCTATCTCTGTCTCACTCTCTCTCACTCTCTCGCTATCTCTCTCCACAGTGCGCGTACTTCAGCGCTCTCCACAATACTTCGACGGTACTAAGTGTTCAACAGCTCTGCTCTCGTATACACATAGGGACCTATATATGTGCTATACATCGCTTTCATCGGAACAATCATTCCAACCCTTTGTGTTTCTTAGTCCTCTTCTCCGTTCGAGAGTTATCTTATATAAGCACTTCGCCCAAAGCTCTCAAACACTGCAGAACCTCGTGACAATCGTCATATTGCACGTTTTCCAGGCTGTTCAAATAGACATTTAGGAGTACGACATTGAAGGAGTTTCTGATCGCGTTATTGCTCCGTTGCGATCAAATGTTAAATCTTGGAAGTAAACGCCAGGATATCTGCCGAACAGAAATGTAACAAGGTTTCGAAAAGTGGGGGCCATAATTTGTAAAATATTGAGCGAAGCGCTGAAATTTTTTTTGCCCCCTTCCATTTTTTTAATTTTGCTCTCCCCAGAAATTTGAAAAATGGAGTGGCACGAATTATTTTAACAATAGTTAACTTAAATTGCCATTGGAGAAACATAAAAAGAACCGATTTGGCGGGTCACATGGGGGACACTGAGCACTAAAACTGGGGGGCTTTGCCCTCCAGTTTTGAAACTGGGGGGCCGGTGCCCCTCTGCCCTCCCGCCTGCTACACCCCTGCTGCCGAAGATTCTCATAGTGTATTCTTGTAGAATGCCACAGGAACAGTAAAGATTTAAGAGTTTGACATTGAAGTAGTTTCAAGTTATCCGTTGCGAGAGAATCTTCAATCCTGGGAGTTAAAAGCCAGGAATTCTGTGAAAGAATCTTATAGAGTACAGGTTGGCAACATTCGGCCCGCAGGTCGGATCCGGACTTTATTGATTTTTAAATCGGCCCTTTGGCACGTTTTTTATGATAACATGATACCTGACAACTTTATACTTTTCTACGTTTTATGTATTTTATAATCTGATTAAACTTAAAACATATTTTGTTTATAATGTGGCGTTCGACTGTGGTATAAGGATTATCATATACTTAGGTTTTTATAATTAAAATGATCTTTATTCACTTTAACGGTTATTCTACAATGTCTAGTTTTATTGAAATTAGCATTGTCTCATTAACGAAATAATTATATTGAAAAATGAATCACCAAATAATAATAAGGCCTCTGCTGTCTGTAAAATCTTAGGCTGACCCTGTGCTAAAGGAAATTGCCCGCGCATTTCGCATAGTTTTCAAATGGAAAAAAGTTACGGGAACCGTCTGATATTCCTGTTTGGTTTCAACCCAAATTTATATACATTTCGTTGGTTAACTTTTAGTGGAAGACGTGTTTGATTCCATAGTCTGGTTTTAAGCGTTTTGTTTAATTAAACAGTACAAGCTAGCCTTGATTTGGAATATCTGAACCATTGCTTAGGCGAGAAGAGGAAGCCAACCAAAGTTAAGAAGGTGAGTAAACGGGAGAGTATACATTCTTTAGGGCCAACTGCTTACACCGCTCTTTGGCTTACAAGACATTAAAATAACGTAAAGCATCTTGTCAAATCCGGTTTCCTCGTTAGGTTGTCCGCCCCAGGGATAATTCGGCGATGGATATACCAGCCCTCCACGTAATTCGCCCTAATTCAACACTGGAGATGATTTGTGATCGGTTTGTTTCAATTGCTCAGAGTGAGTAGAAAGTTGAACGTTTTAATAAAGCTAGGAGAGAATTGGGAGCAAAAGTCAGAATATGAGGCAACGGAAAGATTAGAAATCTTGTCAGCCAACTATAGATTGATTTAACGACGAGTTTAGAGAGTTTGAATAGAAGTCTTACACTTTCCCCTAAGCTCCTACATGTAGGCTGCATGAAAACTCTATGACAGGCATGAACAACTTCTGTTAACAGAGGGTCATACTCAGATTTTACCGGCAGCTCAGTGGCCAATTGTAGGTTAATATTTGCTGATTCGTTTGTCAATGTCATTATTTCTCCACTGTGAGTAGACGATGGTATTATAAAGGCATAGAGCGACGTCAAGAATCAGTTTCAGCAGACCTGAAAGACAGACTGAGACAATGGGAGCTTTCTCCGTCTATAGATCCAAAGAGTGAAGTAAGTAAGTAAGTAAGTAAGTATGTTGTGAGCTACGTATATGAATATATAATTCGTGTAATTCACAAAGAACGTCACTCTGATACAGTTACAACTTGATAATGAACACAAAGCTGGCAGCCTCCGTCGTAGCGAAAGATTGCACAACAAGCAATACCTCTGAGTAGATATTTTGAAGGGGCGCTATATCAAGTATTTTTGATTAATTTTTGATTGATTATTCAGAGTCGTGACCACCTGACCTCCTCCTCCTCCGTGTTTATATAGCTCCTGATCGTTTCCCATTTCTCCTGTTCCTGCGAACAGTGTCGGAATTCTTAACCCGCAGTTGGACGCGTTGAGAGATTATGCAATTCGAAATATATGCGTTATAGAGGAGTCTCAATAACTTCGCTGCTATTTCAAGCAGCAATCGTTTAAAACGAGATGTGTTTAATGTCTCACGTCGATCCTGCCTTTTCCAAGCGTCTGTTATTAATGGCATTTGATAAAATTGACGAGTTACAGCTGTAGATGGCAACAGTCGGAATTGCACCTCACTGGCAACTCAGCGCTTATCGACACCATAAGGAAGTCAAGGTCTTTGATAACGACGCCTTTACTCAGGAATTTGTATACGATTCGCATTACAAGTAGCCTATGTCGCGTATAGTAGTAACTAATTAGTGCGCCAAGGGGTGTAACAAGCGGGGGGCAGAGGGCACCGGCCCCCCAGTTTCAACGGCCCCCCAGTTTTAGTGCTCAGTGCCCCCATGTGCCCCCAAATCGGTTCTTTTTTATGTTTATCTAATGGACAATATTTTTTTTATTATGCCCCCCACTTTTCTAAACCTTGTTACACCTCTGAGTGCGACCCTTTTAACGATTTTACTTGCTGTAAGAACCTTCCACAAATGACGTTCTTCATCAATAGTCAACCACTGCTAACAGAGTTGATTGGAGCCACCCTCCTCTTTTAACCTGCTGGGGACTGGAACTACCAGTGGCGGAATTTTTCTGCTCATGGTTTCGTCACAATTAGTGCTCCGCGGACGAAAATAATTCACATCTTAATTACTTTCTTCTACCGTTTCTTTTCGTTTACGCCCAAACGAGAAACCCAAAACCGGGATCGATAGGAAACCTTACTTGTTCCTTGACCCTGTGCAGCTTTTTTTATAACGGAGAGCATTTCACTCAATACTTTGTGATTTAGCCACCGTTGCGGATTTCCGAATTGCTGTATTATCGCTCATGAATGAATCGACAACAGCATAAACATGGCCACACAAAATAGCAGTTAGTCTCTCCACGGTGAAGTGCGCCACGCGAAAAGGAGATACTTAGTTCTCCAAGTGTTTTGTATTATTTTGAGAGATTTAGTGTTGATAAAGATATATATATATATGCAAGGTTAGTTAGTTGGTTGGTTAGTTAGTCAGTTGGCCATATGTTTTCTTTTCTTTTTGTAGGCTCTTTTTGACCATATCGGTTCTTTTCTTATTTCAGATTTCTTTAACCATTGAGGTTTTTCTCTATCATATTTACAGTGTTTAAAGCACCAAAGCAATCTCATAACATTAACGTCAAACTATCTATATCATATTTACAAGCAAAAATAGTTCAATATTCATAAGCCATCATTTATAATACATACAATACTCGATAATGTATAACAACATAAGCAAAGTATTGATAATTAATCCATACATTTATTATTATTACAAAACAAACCAAAACAAACCAACTCACATGTTGTAATCAAATACTGGTGATATGGTCTTTCTCATACCCATTATCCAACTGCACTAACCATATTTAGTTCCATCAGTTAAGTTAAGAATTTGGACAATGTATTCGCAGAATGCAGTTTTAAATATTATTAACCTATGATATTTAAATAATATTTCCATTTTTTATTATCATGAGTATGTTATGTACTTCAGAATAGATATCTCTAATTTATAATATATTTGTAACTGTGTAATAAACTTTTTTCCCGCACATTTTCAATTAGTAAGTGTGAAATGTAATTTTCTACAAGCAAATAACAAATGCTCAATTAATTCACTCCTCTGACATCTAGAGCATAAATCCGTTCAGCTTTTTCCTATAATTTTCAATCATTTATTATTTGTAATTTGTCTTAATCTAAGTCTCTGCAATCGCTTGCAGTGTTTAAAACTTTTTTTCTAGAAAGAAAGAGGTATAGGTTATAGTATAGGTTAGCTAACGATGTTACTACATTTTTACAGTTTTTTCACACTTTGCGTAACAGATAGGCTCCAGCCAAATTATTCGAATTTTATCAATGGATTTAAGTAACATTTTAAAGATTATTCGATTATATTATCTTTAATCGGTCACGGCCGTATTAATAATGCAAAAACATAGTTTTCATAGATATAAATTATGGGCCCTACATGTAGACAGACAGACAGGCACAGCATAAACACAGAGAGAAAGCTAGACAGCCATTCAGGCAAACAGTAGGCTGACAGAAAGGCAGACAACCAGCCCTACAAACAAACAAACAGAGAAATAAAACAGGACAGACGTCAGATGAACAGATACATTTTCAAACATAAATGCAGACATACATTAACAGGGGCCAACAATCCGCAGAACATAGACAGAAAGACGCACAGCGAGACAGAAAGACGGACAAAGAGAGAGAGAGAGAGAATGAGACAGAGAGAGAGAGAATGAGACAGAGAGAGAGAGAGAGAGAGAGAGAGAAACAGACAGAGTTAGAGAGAGAGACAGACAGACAGACAAAGAGACAGACAGACTGACAGAGAGACAGAGAGAGGAAGACAGAGTGAGACAGAGAGACGGAGAGTCAGTGTGATAAACAGAGAAAGGCAAGGTGGCAAACTGAGAGAATCACGTGAAGAAACAGAGATCACGTTTTATAGACGCGCGTGTGGCTCCAATTACGAGATCTGCAGTGGCAGATCGTTTCCCCAAATGGACAAATAATCCGACATGGTAGCGTTTAAACCACTTTCTCTCTCTCTCTCTCTGTCTGTCTGTCTGTCTCTGTCTGTCTGTCTCTGTCTCTCTGTTTCTCTCTGTCTCTCTCTGACTCTCTCTGTCTCTGTCTGTCTGTCTCTCTCACTCTGTCTCTCTGTCTCTCTGTCTCTCTGTCTCTCTGTCTCTCTGTCTTTCTCTGTCTCTGTCTCTCTCTGTCTCTCTCTCTGTCTGTCTGTCTGTTTGTCTGTCTGTCTGTTTGTCTGTCTGTCTGTCTGTCTGTCTGTCTCTCTCTCTCTCTCTCTCTCTCTCTCTCTACGTCACCGAAATTGCTCTTTTACGGCAAAAAATGACGAGACATTTATTGCCGCAGAGGAGATCAAGATATTGCCATTTAACCAAGAGCGGCAATTAGAATCACAGTTGTTGCCACTTAGAGAGAGCATACAGGCTTGTTGCTTTCTTTCTATCGTATGCGCAGACGACAGATTACCGTCAAAACGCGTGCGTCTCGAAAATAGGTCATAACGCATGCGCGGAAGAGGAAATTTGCCGACTTTCAAGGTTAAGCAAATGCAACAGTATATTTTACGTAATTGGTAATTAGGCCTACTTATATACTTTGCAATATATTTGTGTATTATGTGACAAGTATAGATATCTGCAGTATTTCAATATAGCGTGATTTTAGATGGAGTTTTGATGTCGAGTAAAACTCCAGTTTTGTCACTAAAGTGGCGCTATACAAATGCTCGTATATATATACACCGTCAGACAATCCTCCCCACTGAAGTCGACAAAGGGGATAATATGTTGCGCTATATAAATAGAGTTCTTTGTAACTGTCCGCGATTCGCTGATTTACATCTGTAACAGCCCACAAGAAACTAGTTGAATATATTATGCCCGAAATCACTTAGATCCGCTGACCAATAGAAATGCCTTAATATTTATAAAACTTGTCTTCTTAATGCGTCTAAATATATTAGCCATACGTATGATAGTACTATAAGTGATTTTAAGAGATCGTGCACGGGCCAGTATTTCCTCTGGAAAATTTGGGTAAATGGCAAAAGGGCTTAGGAAGGGGAGCTTTTATAAAGGTAGAAATAGAATGGTCATTCGACGGGATTTTCTTCACCAGGTCATGAGCTATAGTACTAAAATAAGAATTGAATCTTTCAGCGATCAGTGTTCCGTCCGTAACTTATCTACCATTAGTATAGTCAGGCATTTCACTGACAAGTCTGGTTTTCTTCGTTGTAAGGATCAGTCTGATAGCTAGTCTGCCATGTCTGTGTAATGTCATCTTGAATTTTAGGAATTCGTTTTCATACATATGACTATGTATTTATTGGATAAGTGTATGTGCGTGTATATGGTTATGTATCTACGCATATGCATGTATGTATGCCTGTATATATATATATATATATATATATATATATATATATATATATATATATATATGGGTGCGTGAATGGGCACATATATGCTACTGTTACACACTTAATTGTCTCCGTAACCTCAGCGCGTATACACTAGAATCAGGTAACTGTCAGTCAATACTGTTTACCGGATTCTTTTGCAAAACAAGAGCCTTTGTAAACTAGAGCTTTTGTAAACAACGGCCTTTGTAAACTAGCGCCATGCGTTTGCGATCAGATAGAAAAACAAACTTCCAGTATAGGTAGAAGAGGAATTCTACACCCAGCGAAGATTTGGACGAGCAAAAACGCACCTAATGCTCCCTGTTCTCACGTCAACGCCTGGTAAAACCACACCGAGCGACCCCATTGTACCAAACTTCAAACGACCCCAGGGATCGAAAGCCGCCCTAACCCTATGCGCAGTCGACCGATGGGTTGGACATATTGAGAGAATGACAGCCGATGCACAGTGTAGCGTACTAAATGAAAGAATCGAAAGAAAATGATACAGGGCAGATTCACAACGATCGTAACAACCAATGCTAATGGCGCGCTTTGAATAGTAAATTAAGGAGGCGGTCATGGTATGATTTGTAATTGCAGCCCCATCTGAAATCCTTATCTTAAGCGAATTGGTCAACAGACCCATATTATTCGCAAAAAACTTGCGAGATTTTTCCTACAAAATTAAGTTGAAAATTGAAAAAATTAAAGCTGATGCAATAGATGTCGCTGGAACTAATATTATGGAAGAGATATGATGCCGACAAGTGTCAGCCAATCATTGATCCTCTTTTCTGATACACTGTGGCCGATGTCTGTGATCTGCTATGTAATGAATAAAGTGATATCCGGGTACTCGGCAGATTAACTCTGAGCGTATTATCGCCGAATAGTTCATCTAAACTTATGCTACTCCAGTCAATAAAATCTTCCTTTGAACACATTATATCTATATTGCAAGTTCTATATACTAAGTCATATATTTTATTTATAATGCAAGTTCTTTTTATTGAGTCGTTTTATAATGTTATATTTTTCATTTATATTGCAAGTTCTATTTATTAATAAGACGTTCTTTTTCGTTAACAAAAGCAGACGCAACTGCCGGTTTATCCTGCAAAAGTCCCGGATGTAGTCACACACATAATCTAGGTCAATGACCCGGTTTTCGTTGGCTCCATAAAACTTCCATATTAGTCCCAGCTGATGGTAGCTTAGATTCGGAAAAAGTCGTTGAATTAATACGTCATATAATTATGAGCCCTGATTAGGCGCCATTTGATTCAAAGCTGCTTGCAACGACTGTTACTCCCTGCATGATCTAATAAGACAATTTGTAAAACTTATGACATCGATTGATGAAAACAATAAAAATATAGCAAGTAGAACTTCTTAGTAAAGGTGTCGAAGTCCAACACTTGCAACCGAAATGTAACGTGTTTATTGTTTAGACTAATGATAAATTCAGTGCTGTTTCACACGCGTTGAGCGGTTCGAGGGTTGTTTTAAGTGCCCAGAGCTCGCTAAGTTTATTTAGGCCTATGCACTTTGTGTAAAAATTAAGTTAAAGACAAAATTGCTCCTGGATGTCATTTAATCGCCTATCTCTCAATGCTTCTAAAGCTCAATTTAACGGGCTTGATAGGCTACTCCTCAGCAACGTCAGAAGTTAGATTTCGTTCTTCTATCTGAAAGTTCCCATTCTTCTCCTTCTCGTCAATAATGTTCGGGATCTGAGTGTTATTCTTAATAGTTTTCTTACATATATCGAACACATCTCTTATCTTAAAAGCTCATCCTATTTTCATCTAAGGCGTGTCCTGGTCATTTGTCGTTCTGTATCCTCATCCACCTTCACTAATTTAATTAACGCCTTTTTGTAGGGCCTTTGTTCCCAAATTGACTACTGCAGTTCAGTTCATATTGCCAGTTATTGATTGGTCTTCCAAAGGTGCATCTCTCTCTCTCTCTCTCTCTCTCTCTCTCTCTCTCTCTCTCTCTCTCTCTCTCTCTCTCTCTCTCTCTCCTCTTCAGTCTGTACTTAAGCCAGCTGCTGGACTGGTAGCTCGCTTTCCCCGTTTCTCTCGCATATCTATCTTTGTGTTTGAAGAACTTCATTGGCTCGCTCTCCATGCTCGCATTCTAATCTTCAAGGCTCAGCGGGGTCTTGCTCCGAAATACCTGGTTGACACAATACTTCGGCCTCATTCAGCTTCCTCTCTCTAACCACTTCGCTCGTTCAACAGACTTGACCTTTTGGTTCCTCGAACTAGAGCAGCTGTGGCTCAGTCTCGATCTTTTGCTTCAATTGGTCCCTCTCCGTAGAATGCGCTTTCTCCATCTGTTCGCTCAAAAATTCTATCTGACAGTCTCTCATCCTCTTTCACTTTTCTCCAAACTTGCTTCTTCTCACGGGGACTTGCGCACTGGCAGCTCTTCTGAACGGTTCACCCTACTAGAGGCGCATTATAAATACCTAAATGCAATAGAATAGCGTACTATCCTCCTTGGATGTCTCTTCGTTCGTAACTTGGCTCCTCGTTTGATAATGCGAACATAATCTATGTTAATATAATCTACTAGCGTGCGATTATTCATTGTGGTTATTCCATAAGAAACTGGGAATTCACTTGATAATTTTAAACACTTTCAACATTTATGTCGTTGCTTCTGAGTGTATAGTTGCGGTGTCAAAAGTGATCGACAGGATTGGATAAACGGTTGCTCCATCGCGGTCTCCGTGTCGCCAAAGGGTTTGCAGTTGAGAAACAGGTTGTAAACATCTCCGTTTATTATCTGCAAAGTTAATTTTACGTAGAGTGGTCGACAAGGTATAACAAATACAAGGAAGGCGATGGAGTGAGGAGCGAGACCGGGACTCAGAATGGAAGAAAGAAGGAGAGAGGGAGAGAGAAGGAAAGAGGGAGAGAAGGAGAGAGAGACAGAGAGAGAGAGAGACAGAGAGAGACAGAGAGACAGAGAGAGACAGAGAAAGACAAAGAGAGAGAGAGAGAGAGAGAGGATGCATTGGTCAGTACCGCTTTTGGCCGTAGAAATCTGTTGATCTTAAACATTTTTGGCGGAACTCCTGTAAAAAAACTATGCATATTCTGTTGCAAATAAAAACGCTTGAGAATGCATAAAAAACAGGTTTAGACGCAGATCAGATTAATAACAACACAACCATGGCTGATAATGACATATGAATTCTCCTGCATCTAATATTATGCAGATGTTAAGCTAAAGCCTTTCAGGATAAATTCGTACAATTATTTGAGGCTTATTGTTCACACTGAAAGTTTTCTGCGGAACCCACGTCATCGCCTCACGGAACACTATAGTTCCACCGAACACAGTTTGGGAAATGCTGTTATAAGACATTGGACGCAGCAAGAGCATCTTCTCATATCATCTTCTCATATCATCTTCTCATATCATCTTCTCATATCATCTTCTCATATCATCTTCTCATAGCATCTTCTCATATCATCTTCTCATATCATCTTCTCATAGCATCTTCTCATAGCATCTTCTCATAGCATCTTCTCGTGGCATCTTCTCATAGCATCTTCTCATAGCATCTTCTCATAGCATCTTCTCATAGCATCTTCTCATAGCATCTTCTCATAGCATCTTCTCATATCATCTTCTCATAGCATCTTCTTGTCACGAGTCCCTGTGTCTCCTATCCGTTGTATCTCGATACATAGACCTACACTTAATTCAGATCACGCTCCTAGCGCCGCCGACTGTAACTACAGCGCCTCGGAAAAGGCTATTCACCCTCCAGCTGTTATTCCTCCCTCCCTCCATCTCTTCCTTCTCTTTCACACCCCTTCCATCATTCACCCAAACACTTGGGCCGATTGCTTTGAGGTTCGAGCGTTCCTCTTAGACTAGACAGGTTTGAAACTTCTATTGAGAGACCGTTAGTTTTGTAGTTCCCTTGAGAAAGTCTTTTGTTCAGCTTTGTATCTGGCTTTGGTAGAATATCAACAGATACTTGATCCTCTACTCTTTTGTTGTTCTGCTCATCGCTGTCTCCTTCTCTCAATCATCACTCCCTATCTCTGAGTTTACGCTTCCTTGCCCTTCTGCATCGTTTCCCGTCCATCTAAATATCTCTGTCTACCTGTATCGCATTTGGTCAGTTTGCTTGCAGCTCCCTTTGTCTGTCTGCATATTTCTTTGTCTGTCTGCATCTCTTTGTCTGTCTGCTTTCCTTCCTGGCTACTGAGTCTGTCTCTCTGCCTCTTCACATGATTGTCTTCATTCTCGTTTAATTTAAAACTGACAACCCGCAGTGTGATTGCAAAAACAGAATGAACAAATGCCAACAAGTTATTAAAGGAGTCGATTTCAAATGGCGGCAACCATACAAGGCGTCCATTACGTTATACGTCTAATTTTACAAGCGCTGCCGCCTAGCGAAAGAAGTACAAGTCAACCTTACGGGAAATACGGGTATCGAACTGGAATCCTCAGCTCTGCGCCCCAGTGTCTTATCCGTTACTCAACGGCCCGTATAGTAGGCTATACGATTGCTGGAAGAGTAGTTAAAGTTGTTTATACGCAAATGAGTGTGGCACGTCGGATTAGGAAGCCACATCTCTCCTCGCAGGTATTGCCATCAACTGCTCTGGCGAGCGTTTAGCAGCACCCGGTTTTCCGCGTGAAGAAACGAGCAAGCGGCACTTTGATCGTTCCTTAGGCGGCAAGTTCAAAGACGGCGACCGCTGTGTGGCTGAACAGTAAGGTGATCTATGTGCTCATCGACAAGGGATCGTTGTCGGCTTGTCGCCTTTCGTCTCTGTGACTTTGCCACTACACGCTGTGCCAACCGTGCCAGTCCCATGTCTGGAGTAAAGAGGGGGCGGCGTCAATGCCAGTGCTGGCTCTATTGCAATAGGAGCCACAGGCAAAACATACATTGACGTCCTCTGACTTCCAGTCCAAGATCCACCCACGTCACAACCCAACGAGGAACGGTTCAGGGACCCACGTGGAACACCATTCAACTGAGGTCTTATGATTTCTATCATTTAGAACAGTCGGTATCCGCTCGATAGTCAGAAGGTTCTATACTCCAACATTAGTTTAACTAGAATCTGGATTAATTGATGAAAAGAATGTGTAAACCTGGGAGCTGGGTTGATATGAAAAGAATCGTGCCTAAATGGAAGCTGGATGAATGAAAAGAAAGGTGCAATCCAACTTCTAACAAACATAATTCTTCTCATCAGTACAGCTACAATTAAAACCAGTCTTATCGTCTATCGACCGGTCACCATGCAATCTTTGGACTATCGAACCTTCGATACAGGTCCGACTTTTTGGAATGACAATCACCGAAAAATTTGAATTAACGAAAAAATAAATGTTTGTTGAATAGTAATTACTCTCATCTGTCGTAGATCGCAATATATACAATATATATATATATGACAGAGGAGAGATAGAGAAGGAGAAGGATGTGATAGAGTACGAAAGAGGTGGTGGAGAAAGACGAAGAACTGGAGGAAAAGGGGCGTGCACGGGAAGGAGGAAGAGTGGTTTGGGAAAGAGGAAGGAAAGAGGTGGTGAAGTGGGAGGGAGGTGAGGGTTAGGATAAAGGCAGACGAGTAGAGATGGGAGTGGGAGGTTCTGGGTAATGGGGATGAGCATGGGAGAAAAAGGGGAGATTGAGCATGGGTAGGTAGATGAAGGAACAGGAATAAAAGGGGAGAGGAAGGGGAGAAGACAGGGAAAGAAAAGTGGATTGTCGAGCAAGGGAACTAAGCCTCTCTGTCGTGGAACGTGAAAACATCTAGTTAATATTAAACGGATTGAAGATCGCAGGAGCAGAGGAACCGTTGGATGGATGGGTCGCTGATGCTAGGACAGCAAAACTAGAAGACATACAGCTCTCAAGCACATCAGCCAACAGAGTGGATGCGTAATGGCTGGCGACAAAGACATATCGCTACTTTCCACTGCCTATATAGTATACACATATATTTTTTGTGCATATCTGCTTATATATATGTTATATATATGTGTGTATATATATGTATATATATGTATAAATATATATACTTATGTGTTTGTTTGTATTTATTAAGTTCATGAAATGGATCGTGGTTATTGACGTGTGAGTAATGGAAACGAGGAAATATCGTCTGATGTCGTGATTTCAATTATTATTGGTCTCTTTCGACCAAGAAGCCTTCCGACAAGATAGATAGTGGGTCCGAGCACAAATCTACACTCGCACGAGTCTGCTGTCGTTGGGGTTTGTGTATAAAGGCTTATCACTTTGGGTTAGTATAGGCTCTGTCGATTTTGAACTTTGATTGATTGTAGTTCACGTATTAACAGTACATATCAACTTGAATATAATAGAGAGAGTCCTTTGGGTTAGTCCGTGGATGACCCAAGGTCTTCTTAAATCGTGTTAAACGAACACTCTTTATATACCGATGGTAATTAATAATCGGAATGAATCCAATCGGAATAAGATCGCTCGCTGCCTTCAAGAATAAATTTAAATTAATTATAACTAGAGTTGAAGCAATTACTACACCGAAGATTTTCTCAGATTAAATAAATAAAAAACGTAGAAGCCGTGATTCATATTCGGCCATAAAGTGAAATGGTAAATCACAGATCGAGTATAAATTTCACGTGTATCAATAATTTAGTGCTTTATTTACTGATCAATTGTTTCATAGAGATTTGATTTTATTAACTATTCAATGCAATATCATAATTGCGATTTGCCTGTTGCCGGAAAAATAAAAATTGATTCAATGATTGATTTATCGACGCTTGATAGGAGTCTGCTTTTACTTAAAAATACTTTTCTTGCTTTCAATACTTTTCGAAATGCTGATAACCTATCAATAATATAGGTCAGTGTTGTTCAACCGTTTTGACACCGCGAGCAACCGATCAAACTATTCTGCGGCCTCACCAGTAAGCTCAAAAGCAACGACAAATTTTATTTAAATAATAACTGTGTTAAGGGAACATACATACACGCTCTAATCGCCCTATATATGCGCTACATTGAACCTCCTGCAAACGGACTATGGGAATATAAGATAGGAACCTTGAACAATCAAAGATTGTACAATGAGAATATAATTATAAAACATAAATTCTCCTCGGAGTAGTGAGAGTAAAAAGAGAACAAGCAATAGGAATAACGATCAATGTAGGAATAGATTCAGTTGTATAGCATACAGATGATAAAACCACACCGGGTTAGTGCGTCAGCACGCGGGATCTCTCGATTGTGCGATCAAAGACAGAGTGAATAAATGTAGGTAACACTTTTTAAAGGAGGCAAAAGACATCCTAGGACATGGCATGAGTACTGCAGCCCGGAAGAGAAAAGAGAGGAATTTTCAAAACTATAGAGGTCATCAAAATTCATCTGGTCAAAAGGTAGAAACTTGAGCCCTATCATGTTCCTCACAATTGCGTTGAGCCGCGTGTTCAGGCTAGCATTAGGAAAACCAGACGATGCAGAGGAAGCATACAGGAAGCGGGTCGAACGATATAATTAATAGGCGCGTTCCTGAGAGGTCATGGGCAATAAGGATACGTATCACATATCGATTGAGACAGACCTTCATACACACCCTGTCAATATGTGGGTCAAAACTAGGTCTATCAGTAATGGCTAACCCTAGAATTTTATTATGGAATAATTGCAATGACTAATCGAATGCGTTCACTTTGTAAGATGATAAGCCAAGTTATGAGTGAATGGCCATCCAAGTACAGGAGAAGAACAAATTTAAATCCAAGGACAATAACTTGCCTCTTATTTTTACGCAGAGTGTAAAAATTTAGCGAACTCGGGCGGGCCGCTATAAATCAATCCATGCGCATGCCATGTGTTCGACTGTTCGTATTGTCAAATTATAAGCCAAGCAATGAGTGAATGGCTATCTAAGTAGGCCGTTGATGTGTTTTACTTAATTTTTAATGATTAGCAAAGATATAGCTAGCCCAGACAGACCACTTAAAACCACACGGCGTGTCGCAGACTACATCTTTCTCAGCAGACAGTATAGCTACTTGAGCGAACTGAATGTAGTCATATCTCTCACCTACCACACACTCCTATTCTCCCAGTCCTCCTATCTCAGCTCACGGATCAATCGCATTACTCAACTCGTTCCTCTTCCACCCTCACACTGCTCCGCCCTTCCGTCAATACCAACTTTGCAAATCGCTCCATACCCATTGCGTCCCTCCTCTTTGGAACAAACTCACTCCGGTATTAAGAGTTTAAAACAAATATCCGATCCATTCAACGAATTCACAAACACCTCACCTCTTGCTATCTCTTCACAGGTTTTTCACTCAAAACTGTTAATACTGCTTTATCACAAATCACAGCCTTACTCCTCCTCTTCTCGTATACTTCTCTCGCTCTTTCGGCTCTAAATACCATCTACCACCTTAACTGTCTCACTGTATAACTCTCTGGATCTCGACTCCATACCTATCAATTTGTTTGATTTAGCGCTTGTGAATAAACTGGTTCCCGCGAGTTTTGGGCCTTTAATCACAGTAGAAAGTCGAACTTAAGATTACGGGAGGGCAGCGTTTTCCAAACTTTTTAAAGGTGACGATGACAAAATAAATCAAGAATATGAATTTTTGAGGGACGAATTAAATTTATGTTGACAATGATGATGATAAGAATAATAATGATAACAATGATACTGTTGTGTTGTCGCTGCTGCTGCTCTTGCTCTTGCTGATGATGATGTTGCTGCTGCTGCTGATGATGATGATGACGAGGATGATGACGCTGATGATGACTACGACGACGACGACAAAGATGACGACGACAAAGATGATGACAACAATGATGTTGATGTTCCGTCCTAAAAATTTCAGGATGGAACATCAACGTCATCGTTGTCAACATCTTATTTAATAAGCTTGTCCTTCGAATATATTGAGGGAGAGCAATATGAGATTGTACATGTAAACGTGTGAGATGCCTTGGAGCTTCATTGCTTGTCATGTACATTAGACATCACGGCGACAGGAAGTCAAGAGTGCTGTCGTTGTGATGCGTAGATGGCAGGGTTCGAATGTACCCCCGAGGTCATTAATTGCGATAACAGTTACACCCTAAAGGTCACATGCCCTGGACATAAATCTAGGCGTTCCTATGCGCTATCGATATCCAATATATCACACGTGATTTTTGGAGCGGTATATGATCGCGCAGACACACAAACATTCACAAACACTCACAAACAAACACAAACTACCAGCCCGAAAACTGACGGAGACCGAAAGTCTAAGACGTAGGACGCAATAACGATTTATAAACCGATAAACGGATAAACACCGCATCTTGGAATCAATTAAACGGTTTAGAACCAGATGAACAGAAAAACGTCGAAACAACTTGTAAGAAGAAAAACGTCGAATTCACGAAGATATACCATAGTGGTCTAACTAGCAAGTAAAACAACTGCAGCGACTCGGTACCTTCCGTATTTTCTATAATTGAATATTACCCAGAACTGATTTATTTTAATGTTTTTGTCAAATATACTGAATCGTTATTGAAATCTCGGGATCTCTACAGCGCCCAAAAGTCGAAGTCGCCGATATCAGCTTATTCATCGGCGCTCAGTCAAATCATAATTCGATGGGCAGTGGTAAACACCGGTTCTATGCCAAGATCCCAAGTTAAGGACAAAGAGGAAGAAAGTGAGGTAAATCTAGTGTTGCAATCACACATGTGTCTGATGATATCGACGTCATTTACTCAGCCTCGGCCTTCGCTGGCTTTGAAGACTATCTCTCATTCAAGATACACTCTGTTCAAATAAAGTTATTCACATTGTTATATTTTTAATAGGACCCCTTGCCTATCTGCCTGCCCGTCTGTCTGTCTGTCTACCTGTACATCTGTATACTTCTCTGTTTATGTGTCTCAACATCAGTATTTATTATCTAATATCCATCTAATATGTATCTGGTGACTCTTTTCAGCTTACAGTACACAGTTTTGCTGACTGCTATCTATTTTATTTTTTCATTTAATGACATTTAATATTATATTTAGGTCAGCACAGAGAGCGCATCTAAGTAGATATCTTTAAGGGACGCTATATAAATGCTTTTACATTACAAACGATATGTCTGTATGTATGATATGCAATTTATATGATATATTAGTGAGTGTGTCATGTATGTGTAATTGTATATATATATATATATATATATATATATGAGATGTCTGTGTATTTGGTTTACATGTAATATATACATTGTGTGTATAAGTGAAGGTGTACATGTTTATACATTATATACAGCATTCGAGTGTTTGATATGTCACATGTCGATACATTGGATGGATGGATTAATAATCACGAGATCTTCGCCTCAGCAACATCATCATCATCATCATCATCATCATCATCATCATCATCATCATCATCATCATCATCGTCATCGTCGTCGTCGTCGTCGTCGTCAATGTTGGCGACTGAGGTTTCAACGATTAATTCCTTTGGGACACCCTCTGCTCTCTGCTCTCTGCTATCGGCGTCCTCTGCAGCGATACTCGGTCTAACTGTTCTGCTCGGAGTAATTCTCCGAGGGAACCCGCGTCCATATATCGACGTAATCCATCGGATCAACCATTCACACGCGATCGGGATGCCTATACATACGTCGTTTGTCTGTCTCTCGGTATTTTGCTTCTCTCTTTCTCTTTCTCTCGCTCTCTCCCTCTCTCTCTCTGTCTGTCTTTCTGTCTGTTTTTCTGTCTGTCTGTCTCTCGCTCTTTTTTTTCTCTCTCTCTGTCTCTCTCTGTCTGTCTCTCTGTCTGTCTCTCTCTGTCTGTCTCTCTTTCTGTCTCTCTCTGTCTGTCTCTCTGTCTGTCTCTCTCTGTCTGTCTCTCTTTCTGTCTCTCTCTGTCTGTCTCTCTGTCTGTCTCTCTCTGTCTGTCGCTCTTTCTGTCTCTCTCTGTCTGTCTCTCTGTCTGTCTCTCTCTGTCTGTCTCTCTCTCTGTCTCTCTCTGTCTGTCTCTCTGTCTGTCTCTCTCTGTCTGTCTCTCTTTCTGTCTCTCTCTGTCTGTCTCTCTGTCTGTCTCTCTCTGTCTGTCTCTCTGTCTGTCTCTCTCTGTCTGTCTCTCTGTCTGTCTCTCTCTGTCTGTCTCTCTGTCTGTCTCTCTCTGTCTGTCTCTCTGTCTGTCTCTCTCTGTCTGTCTCTCTTTCTGTCTCTCTCTGTCTGTCTCTCTTTCTGTCTGCCCGTCTGCCTGCCTCTGTCTCTCATTTTCTATCTGTCTTTCTGTCTGTCTGTCTCTCTCGTTCCCCTGCTCTGACTCTCTTTGCCTAATCCTCTGTCTCTCTCCATATGTCTCCTTGTATCGTAGTTCCTCTATCTGTCTCTCTCTCTCTCTCTCTCTCTTTCTGCCACTCTGTCTGTTCCTGTACATTTGTCCGTCGCGATGTATCTGTCTCTCTCTCTATCCACATCTTTCTTTGTTTTTCTCTATATATCTGTCTTGGACTGTTTTGCCGCTGCTGTGTTTTAACAAATATTCCTCTCTCTGTCTTTGTCTGTCTGTCTCTGGCCGACTGCCTGTGTCTCTCCCTCTCTGTCTCTCTTTCTCTGTCCATCCATATCTCTGTCTGTCTGTCTGTCGCTCTATCCGGCCTCCCATCGCTCTTTCTCATTATATCGAGACTTGTATACACATGGCAGAGCCAGAGACAGCAAGACGTACAAAGAAGCAGACAGAGATCGTGTATATCAATGGCGGATAAATCTCGTTTGGACAATTTCGATGCTTTTCTGTTCGTTCAAAGGAAGCTACGATCCGCCTTTGAACCCTTCGGATCTCTTTGATAAAGCTTCAATGATTTCTGTTCAGATTGTCACACGTCGTTTCTGTCTACATTAATTATTCCTCCTGCTCCGGTTCCTCCACCTCCTCCCGTTGTTCCATCTATTCCTCTTCGCACTGCTTCTCTTCCTCCTGTTGTTCCTCCTCCTTCTCCTATTGAACCTCATATTGTTCATCCTCTTCCTCCTCCTATTCCCTCTCTCTCCTTCCTCCTCCTCCTCCTCCTCCTCCTCCCATCCTCCTCTTCCTATTCCTCCCCTCTCCCCATCCTAGCATCCACACACGCACGCACGCACACAAACGCACGCACACCTGTATCTTGATATTCTTTCTCTGTCCACATTTCTGTCTCTGTCGTTGTACGTCTCCGTCTGTCTCTCTGTCTACGTACAGACATCAATTCATTCCAATTCAAAAAGCAAACATAATAAATTATAGCGCAGTGTAACTATCTACAGTGACCCTCCCCCCACAACGGCATCGACGCCGCTCAATGTTCAATAAATTAATCGGGATGTACCCTTTCCCACCGTCTGCCCCTTCTAAAAGAACCCCACGCCTTCACAAAGTATCTCGTACACAGAATTTCTTAAATTACCCACCAGCGGTATGCGAACCGGGACCTCGCACACATCCACAGTAGTGCGTTGGACGGGCGTTCTGACCACGTACCCGTGTTCTTGAATTTCAATTACGGCATTGTTCGGCTATGAATCTGTGATTTGCGAGTTTTTGACGGTATTGGAAAGCGATATTGCTCTTGTCGTGTAGAATATTTCCTCCAATTTTACCTGTTACTTGAGATTTTCTGAATAATTGTATCCGTGTTGCAGATGAATATTGAATCTGTATGCGACAGGGAAAAGGTAAAAACGAATTTCAAAGCAATAACCGAAATAATGACAATTTAATTCACTGTTTCTCTTCCGACAACTCACCTTTCTTCTAATCTGCTGTCTTAATCCACTCCTGTTCCATCCTCTTCTTTTTAATTTTCTTTATATAATGTTGTCTTTTTCTTCCTCGTCTTCCTCTTCATCCTCTTCCATTTCTTGGTCTTCCTCTTCTTATTTTGCCTTTCCCTCCACTTCCTGCAGTCCTTGCTACTCCTGTTGCTAATTTTCCTGTTCTTTGTCTTCCTGTTTCTCACGTTCCTGTTCCTCCCCCTTCTCTTCCCGTAGGCCTATGCCTCTTTCTCCTCTCCTCCTCTTTCTCCTCTTCCTCCTCATATACTTCTTCAACTCCTTTAGCATCATCTTCCTTTTCCACTTCATGTTCTTCAGAATCTTCCTTTTCCTCCACTTCTTTCTCCTCCTCCTCCTCTTCCTTCTTCTCATTCTCGATCTCCTACCCCCTCATCCATCTCCTTGTCCTCCTCCTCCAAACCCAATAATAATAATAATAATAATAATAATAATAATAATAATAATAACTTTTATTATTAATGTTATTATTATTATTACTAATTAATATAAATATTTCCCTCCCGTGGAACTCGCTCCCTTTCCTTTCC
>OY365809.1:44437192-44474692 GCA_959347315.1 Bimastos eiseni | reverse complement strand
TAAGTTTAGCCAAATGTTATGACTCTATATGAAAACTAAGCAATTTGGCGCAGTTCTTCCAATTTAACTAAACAAACCAGACTTGATTCTCTGACACCATGCTCTTGGAGTTAAACCCAAGCCCATATCGGTTAATGGGAACTTTCTGGATTCCGCTTGATTTATGAAGCGAAGCTAGCCGACCGTGACAAACAAGAGTTTAACGATAACAATAGCGATATATCTATTGTAGCCAAATCAAATCAAATCAGTTGACAACGAAGGTGTGACATACATAAAAAAGACATGTAAAATAGGAAATTAATTATCATTGAACAATGTTAAGTTACAAGGAAATGTTCTAAGGGATATCCTCCCGCTGAAAGGGCCATCCATTAGGCCCAACACAGCCACTCCCTCCTAAGCAAATGGGAAATGCCCCATGACAGCAGTAGAAACTGGCTAAATTAGGCCAGTCCCGTTGCAATAGTAAGCCGAAGTTATATTGCAAGGTCTCTTTCACAGAAACCGCGATGGCTAGGGAAAGGGATTATCACTTGGCGAACAGTCAACGAAAAATGCAAATTTCTTTCAGATGACTAATTTACCATTTTGTAACTCGGACTTATAATTATTATTCAAATTATTGCTTAAAAGTTTAAAACGCAGTTTAATCCAACTGTAGACCTATGCCTGTAATGAAATGGAAATAATATTATAACGGTTTAATCTCACAATCATTTTTCCATTTTCTAACAAATGTTGGTAGGCAGATTGACGAAGAACTTCTGAATAATAATTTATACGTGAACGTTAGAAATTTTCAACTCTCCTCCATTAACTATGTCCGACAATTAAGAATTTCAATTTAAAGTTGAAACTGAAATTCTCCAAAACGCGACAGATTACCACTATTGACAATAATAATTACAGCATTGTTACGCAGGTTGATTGCAAATATCGATGACGTAGCCAGTTTAGGATTACGTCATACATTGACTGCTCTTATTGTCAAAGTATATTATATGGTATTCACTGCACATTTTATTGAAATTAGAAGTACTTATTAGAGTAGCTCCTTTTCATAAAGCTAAATAGAGTAACTTCAAAAAGTTCAAACTCGGGTGTCCGTAGAGTAATGGACAACACACCAGGTCCGCACTCAATTTTCTCACTGAGCCTAAGGATAGCTTAGAGGCCCATGACGGCCTGACTATGGGGCTCTTGTCTTGTTATATGCTACACAAGAGCCGCATGAGGGAGACCAGTAACTGCTGTTCCTGTGTCGCAGTCGGAGTGCCACCAGAGATGATATGCCGAAGCGTGTCCTGGTCACATCGAAGTGTCTGCAATTGCCAGACCTTATCACAAGCGTCCAACTGGGAATTTGATTAGTATTACAATGTGCGTGAATGTGTTAATGAAACTGAGATGACAGACGCACAGGCAGATACTTAGACACACAGACAGACAGACAGACAGGCAGGCACACAGACAGACACACATTATTTTCGACTCCTGTAATAATTTGTCATCATTTGCTCGTAGGTTATACTTGTGAGCATACGGCGGTTTGTTAGTGTTAATACTATATACTCATCCAGAGGAGCAGAAGAAGGAAGAGATGGAGGAGACGTAGGAGGAGGAGGAGGAGAAAGAGGAGGAAGAGGAGGGGCTGTCATTTTTAATTCAATAAATTAAATTCAGCATTGCACAACCGGAGCAGGAGGAGAAGGAAGAGGAGGAGGAAGAGGAGAAAGAGGAGAAGGAGAAAGAGAAGAAAGAGGAGGACCCACGTGATACATGACCTGCCTGTGCTGTAGCGTGAGGCCTAGGCCCTATTATTCATCGAATGCCTCTCTCTGTCTGTCGCAAGTTTTACTTTTGCGTCCGGAGACAAACGGTAGCAGGCCCTGCGAGCTACACAGGCCTAGCCGTTACGCTAGTGCACAAGCCAACCGCATCGGGTTGCGTAAGAATGATCACACCTCAAACACAGGTCTGTAACTACACTTCTGCCCTAACAAACCTAACATAAGTAACTTTGTAGTGGTAAACTAGGCATTTCTATAGCGCAGACAAACAAAGGAGGAGGTCGCGAGAACCAGCTTATTCACAAATACGAGCATGACCGTTAGACCTTGAAAAGTTCCGGGTGCACAACGATTAAGGACTAAGCCACAGCTTGTAGTTCAGCAGGGCCAGACCCAACCCAAGCCCTAATAAAGGAAACGGGCTAGGCTAATGATCTTTGTTATCACATAGTGTCATTAAATTTAGGTCAGAATACATTTGCCAGCGGTCTCTCGTCCTCATTTTTACTCTGTTTCTGCCTTCACGTTATTTATTTATTTATTTATTTAATATTAATATTAATATTATTGTTTTTGCTGTTGTTGTTGCTGCTGTTTTCGTTGTTGAAAAATTGAAATTCTTGAAATTTGATATCGCCCTTCTTCCAACATCTTTTGCTCAGAAGTGGACACGCCTCGACGGCGCAGTTGCAGTTGTAGGCTACTGCAGAGCTGTCGTAGTAGAAAATGATCGCTGCGTCTGGTTAGACGGGCAACCACTGCAACGACGATTAAGGAGGACGAAGACTCTCTTATCTTTATTTAATGTCCTTCTTCACTCAGATAGGCAGAATAATAAGCATTCAACACATTGATAAAGCACCAGCCTCTCCACGTTCACTAGCAAAACCTTTCTTCAATAAACCTGACGTCCGCATCGACCGATCGGAATGGTTGTTTCAGTTTAACGACACTGTGTGATAATAAAGACCATTAGTGTCGCCCTCCTTCTTTATCCAGGCTTGGGACTGGCACTGGCCGAGTACTACCAGTGGCGGAGTTCCGATCGAATTGCTCTCGGGTCGCAGTCTTCATAGGGGCCAGCTATATGAGTTTATGAGAAGAACAAATAACAAGGGGTTATTGAAACAGGCAGGTGTCACAGACCGCCTATGTTTATATTACATAATATATTGCCACACCTGATTAATTATATAATTAGTCCACTATGATGCTTATTTCATCTTTGTGATATGTAGCTAATACATTTGCATAGTGATTATTGTAACTGATAATTGTTATTATTATCAGTAGTTCTTGTCAATCTGTGTCTTACTTATTATTTTATTAAACGCCTACTATTTTCACTGTTACAGAGCAATTGTGCGCGAAGGACTTGCTCAAGGTCCCTACACAATGACTGACGCCTCGGATGAGAGTAGAATCTGCTCACTCATTACGGGCCGACCGCTCTAACCAATCGGCCACTGTGCCCCAACTTTCAGCAGTGCAAAATTATTGCTATTGTTATTGTTATTGGTGCTGCTATTGTTGTTGTTATTGCTACCGTTTTCGTTATCGTTACCATTATCATTATTATGTTTAAAATTTCATTCTATTCTATTCTATTTACGGATTTATAGAGCGCCTCTACAAGCACAAACTAATCAGATACGTGGCTCCCATTGCGAAGAATCCTTTGATAAAAGGAATGTCTTTCGAGAACGAACAGAAAGAGTTGTGCTACTAGTAACTAGATAGATGATTATCATTATCATCGTCATCATTAGTAGTAGTATTAATTGAATTTGTAAAACGCGCGTCACACCGAAATTTTAATCTACATCCCTTGTCCCTTAACAATCCCTCTGATTTCAAGTGATTTGACGCAACCTTCGTCAGTCAACATCCAGGCAGAGTCAATGTCACAGTAAGTTCTAATTACGAGTGAAACCTCTACATGGCTATAACAAACTGTGAAAACTTTACTTGCAACATTGCCGCATCCAATGCGATCGTTCATAATCCGGTCGAAATTAATTTTCGGGCCGCTGCCAGTCAACAGGAGGTCAGAGGGAGGAGGTGTCATGTCAGCCGCGGGCCAGGGACTCTATCGGTCACAGGCCTACTACCTTTCCCCCCAAAAGAACCCGCTGTTTTCTTCGGTGAGGTTTAATCCACGTGACTCAAGAGGTGAGAGTCCTACCTGGCCGGGCGCTACCTGTCTTGGGCCGGGACCTATCGTATGGTGCGGCCAGAGGTCAACAGTTAGTGACTGCTGAAAGTTGTTGAGGTAAGTGGGCGTCGTTATTGGAGAAGGTCATACGCAGGTAAAGTTCATTTTGTTACTAGGCTTAGCCGTAGTTATTAAGAGTATACCCCGCCTCGCACTTATGAGTCGCCGTGCGCGTGTGGCCTGTTATAGCCTACAGGTCTTATCTATAAATCCGAAAAGTTAGGAGGGGCCTGTACACTCTACAGCGAGGTAGGATCGACTTTTGTACGATTGTGTACACTTCTGAGATAGGTATGGGCATATGTACGCTTGCATTTCAAGGTAAGTGAATATTTCGAATAGCTTTAATTAGCGAATGTGATTTATAATTGGTCCTGTCACTGTTGGGTTTCCGTGAGAATGTTAGAAGGTACTCGGGAGCCGCTTGGAGCTTGTTCGGAGTAGTTATAGGGGAGACTGGGTAGCACTCTACCTGTAGTAAGAGGGGAGACTGGATGTCACGTCAACTGCGTTGTGGTGCTGCCATTAGCGGTGATAACTGATAAATCGTTGATATTTGAGGAAGTGGGGTCGATTTGTGTCACTCTGCTTTGGGTCTACGTTGCCCCAATGGGCGCATTATCGGGGAGCCAACGGGGTAACAGATAATGGGATGATTCTTGTGTTGGGGTGGATTTGTAGCGGAGGTTTTAGACGGGAAGTTACTCTATGTCCCCCCTCATATTATGTCGTTTGACTTTCAGTTTGAGGAGTGGCTAGCGGACAGTCTGAACGCTCTTAAGTCGTCTGCACTCTGGTCGCGATTATCCACAACTTCCGCTTTTGATTCACCCACTTCCGGTCCGGTCTCATCGATTTCTGGTGGCCCTTTGTCAACTTTCTATCAAAATTTAGCAACTTCCGGCGATTTCCATATCACTTCCGGGGAATTTTCTTCAACATCCGGCCTTTCTCCTGCCACTTCCGGCGACTTTCCTGCCACTAACGGCGAATTCCTTGCCACTTCAGGGGAATTTCCTGCCATTTCCGGCGATTTCTTTACCACTTCTGGCGCGCTCTTCGAGTTCGATCTCACCACCGGAAGCGAGCCTTACAGAATGGGTGACAGCCAACATGGCGCCCGGAAGAAGAAATCGAGCGGACAGAACAAACCGTACTACTACGCTCTGACGTACGACGAAGAGGATTCTGGGTCCGTTGACGAAACCGGAAATGACGAAGACAACATCCGAAACCGGGTGGCCAGCATCCTAGCCGAGACTGAACTCGCTGCCTCGGGTGCCTACGCCACGGAGGGGGTAACTGACTCTGAGGGGCGACTAGACTTCAACGATAACGTCTTTGGGGGCGACGATAACCCCCGAAACGCGCGGTCTCTCAACTTTGACCTCTCCGATGACGACTTCCAGAGCGTCGATTCCAGGAGCGACGCTGGAAGACCGGATGTAGAAACCACTTCCGTCGATGACGACTTTGTTCAGATCACGCGACCAGAGGCGGAAGCGAGGGAGGGGAGGGTGGCGTCAGACGGTGATGACGTAGGGTTCACTTCCGGAAGGGGGTCTGGATCGTCGCCGAGGACTTCCGGTACGGGTCGGGGGAGCGGAAGTAGTCCGTTGGCGGTCGTTTATGTGAAGCAGAAGCCGATGACCGAACTGTATGATGGGAATTTCATCGATGACGACATTTTGCAGCCGCAGGAGGAAAGGACAACCGCACCGGATAACGTGTCAATTGGTAAACTAATTGTGTCGTTTCCTTTGTGTTTGCTTCTGTGTTCCTGCCTGTATGTGTCTGTCTGTCTGTCTGTCTGTTGCTGTGTGCCGTCCTGTTATGACTATGCTTGTGCTTGACTGAGATACGGTTAGTTTATTGCCACAAAGGTGATGTAAAGCAAGTTATATGTGAATCAAAGAAGATAAGACAAGGCCAAGGTAAGTGACCCGAGGAAGGTTAACCAAGGTAAGTGAATTGAGGACTGTCAATGACCATTCGACGCTAGCACTCGCGCAGAAAGCCACACGAACCATAAGAACCGTTTCTGATCCATCCATCGTCCGTTCTGCCAGTCCCAAACCTCGAGAAATAAGGAGGGCCACTCTAGTCAACTACGCTATAAAACGGCGTCTTTTACCAGGAACCAACCAATCAATTTAACTCAAGCCAGCGCAGAAATGAACTTTTAACGAGATCGATTAAGTGGACGAGCGTTTATGAAAGCCAAGCTGTTGTGTTGGTGACTTCGTTTATGCAATACGCGTCTCAATATAATGACCTGAGACGAGATTGGTTGTCGAATACGCCGCTTATGACAAACTATCGGCTATAAATATATAACATTGTATAATTATACATTGATTGACTTATACAATATAAATATATATATATATAGGCCTATGTATATGTTTGTGTGTGCTCGCGTGTATATGTTTATTCATAGATATACGTGTATATATATATTTTATATATATACATGTGTGTGTGTTTCGTATATATCTATGTATTTAGGTCAATATATTTATTTATGTCATGCATGTCATGCGCATCAGCCCAAGCGTATCGAATTCAGACGAGAGGGCATTATGTGCGCTTACTATCAGGCGTGCAAGCCAAAGTGGGTGGTGTGAGGGGAACTACTAGGCCTGCGAACCTAACTGGGTGGTATGGGGGGAACTACTAGGCCTGCGAACCTAACTGGGTGGTATGGGGGGAACTACTAGGCCTGCGAGCCCAACTGGTTTGTGGCCGGCGAAATGGACAGAACATAGCCTACTTTCTGATTACTCGTTAATGAAACAAAGACCGAATAAGTTGAAATTAATGACTAACTGCTGATTGGAATAAGTACTGGTTTGTGTATACAAATTAGTACTCTGGTAATACTGGTTTGTTCTAGTATTGAATTGAATTTTTATGAATTTAATATAGCGCTCCTTCAAGTAGTAGTAGTATGGGAGTAGTAGTAGTAGTAGCAGCAGTGTGTACTAATAAGTACTTGGTTGATTTCATTAACGAACTTTCGGAGTGTAGGCTACATTTTTTCATTCCACAGGGAAATAGTGTTACATTTCAGTACTAATGATCAAGCCTACTAGTTGGTAGTAGGCAGTATATCCAGTACTGAAATGTGATGACAAGTACCTGGGTACTGGTAGTATGTTCTATTACAGATGAATACTAATAGGTACTAGAAATAAGTCCCGGGAACTACTACAGAGTACTAGTATAGTCTTGCGTTTTTTCCCCGTCCTTTAGATCTTCTTCCGATGCCTGTGGAGGAAATGACGCTGGAAATGGACGAAGAGGATGACGGGATACCCGACAGCGGAAGCGGCATCGACCCAATCATATTCCGGAAGTCGTCGAACCGCTGGTGTGCTAGACACCGGAAGTTAGTGATCGGCGTGCTCATCGCGGTATCGCTGCTGGTAGCCGCTGGCCTAGGAGTCATCATATACTTCGCCGTCATTGCTGCGAGATAGCGGGGAAGCGGTGAACCTCGCTTCACGGTTCAAATTCTCGCTGACGATCAGAAATTTGGTTCTTCGCCGCTTGACCCCTCCCGGGCTTTGGCCTGGCACCGGAATGAAACGAGAGGCTAGGCCGTTGCGGACTTGGTTTGGCATAGCGCCGGTGAGTAAGCCAGTCGCCCTGACGTGGCTTTTGGGGCGCTGAGAAACTTTCGAAGATTTACGATGAATTGCTCGCATCGTCTAGTGAGTTTGAAACGGTTGTACGAGTGTGCCCTACTTCGTAATGTACTGAGTCGGCCGTAAGAGTATGATGACGTATTTGTACTCGTTGAGCGAGAACTGCCGAGGCCGAGAAACGAAGGCTGGGCAGACATCTTTAGAAAGTGAACGGCACGACATTTCGTTATCATATAACTATACAGACTTGATAATAGAAGTGAACCGCATCTGCAGCCACAATTCTTAATCTCTGAATTTAACTCCACGAGGCCGGCAAATTTATATAAAATAATTATCATGTGTTTATCAGCCTTAAAAGAGGTGTGTAAGGATTATAATTGATATTATAAATAATTATTAAGTAGCACGTTGTAGGCCTTTTATGATCACTATAATTATAAGCTGCGTAAGCTCAACATTTTTAACGGGTACTGCTGTTTGAAATGATTGTTTTCGATGTTAAATAGCTGTTATCACGTCTTTCAATTGTTCCATTATTAATCGTGAATTTGTACGAGAGAAAGTTAACACTTGATGGTTGTGCGATTGTTTGTTTTAACGATAATTAGGTTATTCACGCGTTTATAAAGTATACGAGGTTAACGATGTTAACCTCGTAACGATTATCATCTTCTTCCAATTTCTAAACTTTCAATTTCTAAATTCATTCTACTCCACAAAGCTAATCGTGGACTCCAAGCACTTCTAAAGCGCCACTCGAAGGTCAAGCGCAGGGCACCAGCCTATTCATCTGCGCTGCGTCGAATCAGAGGTTGTCCAATGGGTAGTCCCGAGGTCTACCCGGGACAAGAGTATCTGATATTAAAGGCTGAGTCAGGATACGAGTTCTTAAAAAGACGACACATTAAGTTTTGAATGGAAATAAAATTCTATTGCAGAACATTATACATGGCAAACCATTCAACTGCATATATATATATACCAAAAGATATATACACCAGTATATTATATCATATGCATATAATAATTAAGTAATATGTATATATACAGTGGTGGAAATAAGTTTTTTTTAAAATAATGTCGCTCAAATTATTTTTTACGCAAAAATCAGTCATTCGCCGATTTCCAGGCATAATATGTTGGTCGATACAAGGAAGATGATGTCCTAATATTTCGTGTACCATCTCTAGCTTTGATCACAGGGTGACGCAGTGATATTTCCACCACTGTATAAAGAATGCATAAAACATGGAGCAAAGTGCATATATGTATACATATGCAGTAAATGCCAGTAATAAAGACAAGTATGGTATGGTACTGTGTATTTGTACTTGTTGGGAATCACTTCAGAGGTTAGCTTTCTTACAAGTACAGCAATGCTAACTACAAATTTTGTACACGAAGCCGGTGCGCGTAATGGGAAGAAAGACGAGTAGCGTACATTAAACATTGCTATACACCTCTGCCTACAGATCGTACACTTACTAACACAGTCAAGAAAGAATCCTATCTTTAAAAGAAATGATAAACACAATGTTTATGCAGAAACTACAAATCGAATTATACTAATTAATACTAAGTAATTAATACTAAGTAATAGCAATATGTACAACAATATCTATGTTCAAACAGAGATATTAAACTAAGATAGAAATTGTGACAACAGTAATAATATAAATAGTTTTAGCTATTCAGTGCATCAAAGCAATTGCTTTCTAAGGCTCATTTATTCAACCGGATCTTTTGGTGTGGGATGGACCAGTCGTTTCTCTCGATAATAGTTCTGATAGCCTGAGTGAGTAGTACTACCTCAGGTAAAATAATAATAATATATCAGATGTATAATAATAAGATAATAGTACTACTACTAATAATAATAATAATAATGGTAATCACAAATAACAGTAATACTAATGATGATGATAATAATAATAATAACAATAAGATATCAGAGCCAACAGAGAGACTACCTTTCTCTTTCAGTGAATAGCAATGGCTGTTCATCACTTTTTGTAGCACCTTTTCTAACCACAAAACCATCTGCAATACTAGCCCTTCTAGAACAAAGCCCCAATAATTGTCTGCAATCCTGGAATCATAGTAATATTATAATTATGTACCATGGAGAAAATACAGATATTAGAAGTAGCACTGTAGCAGTAACATTAGTAGTAGCAGTGGTAGCAGTACCAGTCATGATAATAGCACTAAAAGCAACAGAAGTAGCAATAGCACAATGCAGTTAGCAATAGCACAATGCAAACTCGAGTACAATAAGACTCAAAATAAAAGATTAGTCAAGAAACAATCAAATCCTATTTTCAATATTTCAAATCTGCCAATAAGAAATTCGCTTTCCTATACTTCCACCATTTCAACCATTGCAGACAACATTAACACCATGAATATACCTTTCGGTAATAACAGTAAACAATAATATTAATTATTATATGGATATTTGCATGCCTCTTGCAGCAGACTATTCAGATGTGCTATCAGCTTTAATTAAGCAACAAAGAGACAGAGGTGAGATCCCCCCAAGAATCCTACTCCCAACTGCCGGGGAAAATTCATTGCATAGCAATGGAAAAACCCAATGCCGGCAGGGGCGTCTACACCATAGAAACCTTGGAGCAAATGCTCCATCCAAAAATTAAGGATCTAATTGCGAAATTAGGGAGAAATTAATTTTTAAAATTATTATACCATTAAAAATCTTAAATTATTTGCAGTTGAGCCATTCTGTTCTATTCTATAGTGTCAATGTGTTCGCCATTAACTTCGTTCAATCTATTATTCATTCCTGAATAATATTAGTCCGTCTGTCAGTCAAAATCGGGGGGGAGTTGCTCCAATGACTTAAGCGAGGATAGACGCCCCTGAATGTGGGAATAAAGAAGTTCGCGACCAAGTAACAAGAAGATGAGTCAATACAGTGAGGATGGAGAGAAGAGCGAGATATAATTAACATGAATAATAATACATCTAAAAATATCTTATTAATAGTAGTAATGTTTATGCTACAATGATATAATATGATTTTCCATCCAGTAAAGAGTTCTTTCATAAACCGTGTTCTCTAGCTTTCTTCTAATTCAATAAAATCACTTCACACCATGCTGTAATTTAACCATTTAAAACTCTAATCAAGCAAAACCATCAACACAGAAACTAACAGAAAACTACATCTGGAAATTTTGATTAATCGCATGCAATTGAAAACGTAAACCACATATTACCCCAGTCACACATCCGACATACTAGACAATTATGAGAGCAATTTATACAAGCACAGAGTTACAATAAATTTCAGCTTAAACTGTTACGGTCTCTTAATGTGATTCAGTGGAAATATTGAGAGTAAGTTTCAATTGTGGCTCTGCGAACGTCGTAACATTAATAAACGCGATCAAGACCACACAAATGAAAAAACGAATCACAGATCTCAATGAATAATCAAAAAAATTCTCCGATGCAATTCTTACCAAAGGAAAAATACAAGCTCGCTGCAAAAGACATAAAGAATATTCAATTTCAAATACATCTAGGTAAAAGTTGCTGAACCAAATCCGCTGGGAATGACAACTTTGCGAGGTTTGCTCAAAAAGAATTTCTAATCACGACGTTGAAACTACCATGAAAGGTAAAAAAAAGATGAAGTTTTAGGTAACGTTCAGATCTCGTGCGCCATCGTGAATTAATACTTTATATCTGCTGAATATGTGTAATTGCTTATCTCAAATAGTTCCTTCTCAACGTGAACTGATGGACACAGAAGACATAAGTTGGTACATGGTAGAGCAAAACAATCTAAAGATTAGTCATAAAAATTACTCTGTCACTACTCTGAAGTTAGAAAGTTTATTTACAATATAGTACTGACCCCTAATAAGTATCGACATTCGCATGAATAATTGGCCACTTCGATGTCACCAGCAGAGTTTAATGCAGTAAGCATCAGGCAATGACACAAAGAACAAATAGCACTCTACCTGCTATAAACAAGCTATTAGCAGCACAAATAGCAGCAATTGCAAGATTAAGTAACAGCATAGTGTAAGGTATAACAAAATGAAAATAGAGATATATACAGCAGAGTTAAAGCACACTGAATCACCCTATAACACATCATTACAAGAGATAATCTGATACACTAGTCCAAAACATGGATCATATCCATTGAAAACGGCCACCCTGTAATAGAACCTCATTATTTATGAGGCCCAACGACTAGTATTGTGCTATAAGAAAGCTCTGGAGTACGTCTCAAAACATATGCCCATATTACCATCAATAGGTAGTTGTGACTAATTGGTTAATTGCAATTCAAACATTTTGGACCTGTGATAGATTCCTGAATGTGTGTCATGTGAATGATCATTCATTCATTCATTCATTCATTCATTCATTCATTCATTCAGTCAGTCAGTCAGTCAGTCAGTCATGGTTCTGCCATTCCATCACTCACTCCTGCATTAATTCATTTATTAATTCAATCATTACCTCGTTTATCCAGCATTTATTCCTTCATTTATCCATTCACTCCATTTACTCAGGACGTCATTAATATCTTCATTCATTCCCTTCACTTATTTCTTCATAACATCACTCCATTCATTCTTTCACTCCATTAATTAATTAATTAATTAATTAACTCCATTCACTCATTCCATTCATTCATTCACTCCATTCATTCCTTGCTCACTCCTTAATAAATTCATGCACTCCTTTCTGCATTTGTTAACTCGTTCATTTATTCACTCACTCATTATTAACATGCCCAACGTCACACAGAAATGCGAATTGGAGGCATCGTTAGTCACATGTTTTGCTATGTAGATTGGCAACACATTTGAAAACAAAGCATTTAGCAGATCAATGTAGGTCACAAAGCCCGAATGAAGGTCTCAGCCAATGGCAAAGCCCGGATGTAGGTCACAGCCGGTGGCAAAGTCCAGACAGACAACCGTGATTGGAGGCATAACTCACCCACAGCCAACCAAATAGCTCCACCATCAGGAACATGCAAATCTCTTTCTTCAGTCTACCCATACAGTTTTAGACATTACGTATGTACACCATAATTATATGAATATAAACATATACAACATATACATATATATATGTATATATATATACATACATGAAAAAACACCTTCTCTTCATCAGAAATTCATTTTGTTTTGTAACTGTATTTTGACTAAACTGTAAAACACAAAAATTATAACATAAAGGCGATAAATTGAACCCACTCCGGATGTAACGGGTCAAATTCAATGCTTTGTGAGATTGTGTCTTTGGCTATTTGATCATTCATTTCCAATCGGTCGTACGATCGCTGTGCTCTCGGTGCAGTTCTGATGATCGGCAGTGGATCATTGCTGCTCGATCATGAGACGTATTAGGCGCTCGGTGGACCTTCGATGTGGCTCACTCGAATGGTGAAGTAGTAGATGGCGCGAGCAAGGAGCAGCAGGAAGAAGAGAAAGAGAACTGCAACAGAACACAATAGAAAACAATAGACAACAACAGGTAAACAATATGAAGCAATAGACAACAATATTAAACAATAGATAACAATGGAAAACAACATTAAACAATGGAAAACAATACAATTGTTTTCTCATGATGAAATAAGTAGAGCAAAAGAAATTATTTAGTTTTTCTCATATTTGTAAACAGCACAATGTGAATTATTTCGTTTTATTCTTAAAATATAAACAGACAAACAAATAATTTCACTTATCTTATAAACAAAAAAGATCAACATAAAATATTTCACATTTTAGAGTAAAGTATTGTTTTGTTTTCTCAAATATTAAAACTGAAGCTATGTAAATCGAGTGTATCTCATAAAAAATTTAGACAGAGAAATATTTGTTCCGTTTATCTCAAAAAATATAAACCAAGCAAAGTAAACCGTTTTGTTTTCCCCAAGAAATATAAACAGCTAAGAGATTTCAAATACAAAACCAAGTCAGTAGTTCCTAATATAAGCTGTGTAAAAATTAGCATCAGTTTGGCAACCTAGAAACCAGACTTAATAAATTTAAAACATAAAATCATGTAGGCACTAACTATCATATGCCATGTCAAGTCTACTGTGAATTTTGACAATCGACAGATTTACAAGATCCAACGTACAAGATTTAAAACATAAAACCATGTCAGTACTTACTGACATATGCTGCATATAGTCCACCGTTAGTCTTGGCAATCGTGTGGGTCATAATCTAAAAACATAATCAGTTAGAAATTCATCAGTGTGAGAGAGTTCAGACATTCAAGACTCCTCCATCCCTGAAATGGTTACTGAGTATAAGGGACCTTAAGTCAAATCAACATCCAGCACGGAATAGAGCATTCTATGTGTTTAGGATGGTGCTCAAGTTTCTTAGGCACCATTCTAAATGTCTCCGTCTCTTAGGCACCATGCTAAGTGTTGTAGAATGGAGCTCAAGTTTCTTAGGCACCCTTCAAAGTATCTTAGCACAATCTTCCTTGATGGCCACTTTTTGGGTGAGCTAAAGGGGGACTACACTTTTATTGTGCTAATAGGCTTCACCGAGTAATCAGAAAATGCTGAATCCAGCAGGGAACTCCCTATGTGTTCTAGCCCCATTGCCTACGGTCCTCAGTTGAGTTGGCGATCATCACTCCCCATTGCCCACGGTCCTCAGCTGAGTTGGCGATCATCACTCCCCATTGCCCACGGTCCTCAGCTGAGTTGGCGATCATCACTCCCCATTGCCCACGGTCCTCAGCTGAGTTGGCGATCATCACTCCCCATTGCCCATGGTCTTCCCCAAAGACTTTGGGGTGGTGGTAAATGCAAAAATATCGATTGGATTGTTTACAGAAGATTCATAACATCGTCAAACAACAATAACCGGAAATAATCTTGTAAAAAATTCCACCCTAGGCAAGAGTAAAATAAAATGTAATTCCTGCAAAAGAGGTTAAGCACAACAGTCATAGATACAGCACTTTAGTTCCATAATCCCTAAGGTGAAGGTATCTCTGATATTACCGTCACTAAGATGGCGCTAATGAGGAAAGTCAAAGCTGGGATGAAGAAAAGCAATCTGCGATTACGGAGAAATGTCTTTCCAACACTGGACCTGAAGAAAGAAAACATCAAAATTTTAGGCAATTATTATTATTCCTGTATATAAAAATTAACATCATCTGATAATTAGCACCAATTGAAGGTAATGATCAATTCTGAGTATTTAAAAGGTAAACATTAACAATAGCAGATAATTTCAGAAAGAACTTATTCACAATGGGTTCAATTTGTAACGATTCCTCCAAGTACCTATTCAGAATTGTTTTAGTTTCCTAATTTACAACAATTTCAGCAAGTACGTATTCACAATTATTTCTGTAGCTTTTCGGCTGTGGGTTATTCAATCTGGAACGACCTTCCACTTGAGCTCCGCTCTTTGCTTCTTACGTCTCTACAAGTCATTCACGTCTTTTTCCCTTGTCATGGCTGGGCTTGGAGCGCTCCTGAGTAGGATCTATATAAATGCACAGAATGAATGAATGAACGAATGAATGCTACTTACACACGTCGACAGTGTGGGCATCGTGCCAGAGCTTTGTTCAGGATGTTGAACTAAACACGAAAAAATAGAAGATACTCATTATTTACGACAACATATCCAAAAAACAAAATTCAACATCAAGGATAATTCCTTTGTAACACATATGGATTACTCAAGACATACATTATATAAAGATCATTCCACATAAAAAAGGGTTGGCTTAAGGTCCTTTTTCAGTGTATTATCTTCCAGGATAAGTTCTGTCAAAACAGTTAGTATTACTTCAAATACTTTCATTTTCATTGTAATTACCTTAGTTATTGCAAGTACCTAGGTTGCGAGTACAGGCTACTGTGTGAGGTCTGAAGAATGAGTATAAGTGCTCAAAAACTTTATTCGAGTTGTACTCGAGTAAGAGCACCAAGTACTACATGTCTGATTATTACTAAATCTAATACGACTACCACGATTATTAGGAATGGTACTTTTAAGAAAGAACTGAGAACTGATCAGCTACAAGGAATGGAGCTTTTAAGAGTACTGACGAATAATTAGTCCCACAAGGAATACTTTTACAAATGTACTGAAAAATGACCAGTCTGTCTTAACCAGAATATTAAGTAACTTTATAAAAGTACTGAGAAAAGAACCAGTCTTACCAGGAATGGTTCGTGACAGTGGGCGCAGATGACGCGCGCTGTTCCCGGCTGATAGGTTGGCTGATTAAAACCAGCCGCATTCTCCAGGACCATGATTAATTTACTAAACAATAAAATAACAATAGGACCATGATTAATTTACTAAACAATAAAATACTAATTAAGTTTAATTTTAAAACTGGTGTTTACGATGCAAGGCATCAAGAGAAGCAGCAGCTAACATCAAGCTGTAATCAGAATAGCCAATTACAATTATTTACTTCAAATAACAATTATTTACTTCCAAATACAATTGTTTAGCTACAATTACAATAATTAAGTTCCAATTACAATAATTTTTTATGATCATAATTATATTGTTAAAATAACAATTATTTAGTTACAATTACAATCATTAAGTTACAATAATAATTATTTAGTTCCAACTATAATTATTTTGTTCCAATAACAATTATTCTGCAAGTTACAATTTAATTATTTGGCTACAATTACAATTATATAGTTCCAATAACAATTATATAGCTCTAATTACAATAACTCAGTTACCATTACAATAACTCAGTTACCATAACAATTATTTAGTAACAATTACAATTATTTAGCCAGTTACAATATAAAAAATTATTTAACATCTTCTTGACCTACCAATTTTCGCGAGGACAGGCGACGCGACGAGAAGTGGCCTTGCAAATGAGCAGGCAGTTACATTTGCAGCGAACGTACTTCTTGCCCGCAGGGGCCGGTTTAATTGGCTGCAAGGAAAAACACGGCATAACATTTAAAAACAAGTATGAGGAAACTCTGAACCGTTAAGTCCTCCTGTAGACTAGCGTTTTCCAATCTTTTTTGGTTGTGGAACCCTTTCGATCTTAATGTTTTTTGGGGGAACCCCATCCAAAACTAAACATATTCTGTTGTAGTTACAAGCACTTGAGAAGGCAGATGCCTCGATTATATTAATAACAACACCAATATCGATGACAATGATACATGAATTCAGTTTGCAAGCTAATATATATATATATATATATATATAATATATATATATACAAATATATATATATATGAAGCCTTCATCGAAAGTACCGCGGAAGTCCATTTTCGGTTTATTGATATATCCCACCAACAATTTTTTAAATTTACAAATATAATATATCTGTATACTTTAAAAATTTGTTAATGTCGACAGCTATTATATCTGGTCTGTATACTTTACAAAATTTTTAAAGTCTACATATATAATATATCTGTAGATTTAAAAACATTTTTTGGGGATATATCAATAAACCGAAAATGGACTTCCGCGATTCTTTCGATGAAGGTTTCACATATATATATATATATTTAACACACAAGACATGCATGGCATATATATATATATATATATATAATATGTAGGATACTTTATATATTCCATAAAGTGACCAATATAGAACATTATAACAGAGAATTAATTTGTTCACACTTAAAGTTCACTGCAGAACTTTTGTCTTCACCTCAAGAAACTCTAGAACATCGAAAATTGAAACGCAGTATTCTGGCCAGAAGACGGGAATGGCATCATGGCAATACGTAAGGAAAAGATGCTTGGCAATATTTGCAATAAAATCACTGCATGACTTAAATAAATACAATACAATGAAAATCGCAAGTCTGGTACACACTCGGATGACAAAAGTAGATTGAAACAAGGGGCTCAGTAGAGAAAAGAGAGATATCAAGACTTCGTTGATGTGGTTGTTGCAAAGTATTGATTTAAGCAATAAGCTTGTTGATTCTGCACAGTGTTTCTCTGTGGGGACAACTCTACACAGCAAATCCTCATTACACAATAATACAATACAATACAGCTGTAATTTGATATTGCCCTCCTTACAGAAAGTTCATTACCGATAACATACGCTAAAAACTTCTCACAAGATATATTCTTTAGTTTACATTTTGCAAGTATGAATCCTTTCAACATGTGAGTGTAGTCATCGATAACCTGCCAGGAAATAATACCAAATAGCCCAATACAGTCCACACCCAAAGATCTAGACGTATTCCATGTTTCAGCTTTGCCTACAGGACAGAGGACACAATGCCAAAAAGGAATGATGCCTCCTTTCCCGGATGTCTGGCAAGTCTACATAAGGAAGTCAAAGGCAGAGACTTGGACAAGGGTCTGTGGGGCAGGTTGAAAAAATTTGTGTCTGGAGGGGGCTGGTTAGAAAGAAATTTCAATTTCCAAACATGGATTCAGCAAAAAAGATAAAACACAGTAGAAATTTTAAATATTTATGAATCATTTATGAAATCTTGGGATATAAGCAGATTGATCCCCTACACTTAAAAGTTTGGTGGGGGCCGTCCCGTCCTCTCCCCTAAGTCTCTGCCCCTGAAGGTAGTCAACAGACATCATCATCGGTCACTTCTGTGCTTACCGTGGCCTCGTTGCAGACACCACACTTGACGACGTGTTGCCCAGTCTTGCCACTGAGGTTGATCGTGGTTTGGCAGACGCGACAGTTGATGACAAGGACGCCATCTGTGGAGCTGGCGCTGTACGGAGGAGGCAGTTCGTCCGCATCCGTTGGGTTGACGTAGACCTCGTGCGGCCCAAGGCTCGATCCTAACCCAAACGCAGAACCAGACATAGACTTATACAATACAATCAATACAACGGTAACCAGGATTGAACAGAGTGTCAATTTCCTGCCAAGTACCGAGTTTTTACCAAGTCCGAGTTTTGATTACACAAAAAAAGTCTCATTCACTTGATTTTTAGTCAGGCAGTTTGTACAATTTTATGAATTTATTTATTTTGCTTCAGTTTACACTAGGAAGCAGTAACTAGTAAGTGCCAATAGCAACAGAATGTGTTTTCAGTTTTGTAAATAATAAATAACCCAATAAATAAATAATAAATTATCGCTTTAAAAACAGAAAATTTGAAATCCGATATTTGCTGAAACTGTAGAAATGACAATGTGTCATAATGTGATCTATTGACTTAGATGACGCCTAATTAAAACGAACAAGGCATCGACCGATGTCTTGGTGATATCCTCCTAGTGGAAGATCGTATCGGTCAAGAAACCAGAGAATGTGGATACGGCACTGGTAAATCATTTGAAACAAGCCGAGTCTTAAGCTTAGACTTGAAGGACAACAAAGAGGAGACGGGTAACAAGCTTTCTTACCAGTCACCTGAGAGGGTTCGTGTTCAATTTAAATGCAGCGTCAAAATGCGTAATTAGCGTCAAGACATTAATATAGTTTACAGTTACAGTTACCAGGTCGGGCGCTGTACTCCGGTGGAGGAGCCGACGGAGTGGCAGATAACAGCGGCCGGCGTTCTTCGTTTCTGCTCGACGCCATTTTTCGATTTTAAGAGGTGTTTTGTCTCAGATTCTCGTGATGTTATGAGCAATATGATTAGCATAGAGATAGAAATAGGTAGATGGACCCAGATAAAACTAGGTCAACATGTTGCTCTTCCGCTCTAAGTTAAGAACTTAGTGCTTTCACATTAAAATTTTATTTGGCGATTCTGTTGCATTTAATGCGAAGGCAAGCATAATTATTGTATCTATTAGAAGTCACTTGAGAAAGATCAATATCGGCGCAAAGAGTTGAGTCTATTTTGAGATTCTTTTTTGGCAATCTAAGTTGTGACTTTTTGCTGTGTAAGTTATGAAATTAATTCCTAATTAAATTGTTGGTGTTCAGTTTCAATTAAAATTGAATTGTTGGAATAATTCTGAATTTCAATTAAATGATTCAATGCATTTCACTTCTTGATTTCAATTACCATTATTTAAATATCAGTGACACTCTCCACCTAAGGATAGGTAGGGCTTATAGGGACCCCCGGCCTCAACTGCTTCGAGAATTGTTGTATCATAAAAGCGAGTTTTTTCCTCTAAGCCTAATAAATGCCACCTACCTTATTCAGTCGTTTGCCTCTCTGGTCTCTCAGCAACCAGACCTAGTTCCTCTAGGTGAAGTTACAGCCAGCGGCAAGGCATCTGAAATTATGTTTTATCTGAGTTGAGGGTGTAGGACATCCATATAAATCAACAGAAAACGATTTCCTGGACTTTTTAAATGAAACTTAGCCTGCCAAACTACTTATCATCAAACCCTTCAGTTTCTGTTACAAGATAATGCAGCAAACGCAAAACTTTGTATAACAAACTTTATTTTTGTTTCATAAGTAAAAAGGAACTGGTTTTATTGGAGATAAAACCATCCAAACCACGATTATATACACGAAAGCCGAAGCCAAACAGCAAGCACTACTTCCCTACTAATCTAACTAATTATAACACAATTCAGTAGTCAGAGCCAAGTTCAAACTACCAAAAACTTCAAACTGCCAATTTCACATGTTTTCTTCATACAAACTATCTGCCAGTCTTCCGCCAGCTGACTTCAAAATTCATTTTCAAGTAAACGACACTTTAAATAATAACACTAAACTATAGGTGCATCAACAAAACCAATGTAACTACTACTACAAGCAGCTACAACAGCTATGAAACAATGTTCAGTGACAATTGAATGTCAACAATGAACAACATACCTTCTAACAAATATAAAATAAGCAGAAATCCGTTTGATCTTTTCTAAAATCACACACCCATTTAATTAGTACATTTCAGAAATGAAAATAAACACAATATTGTTTTAAATAACTTGTGGCAATTATAGTACTAACATGGGGGCAGTAGAGTTGGTCCAGAATCTTGGATATATTATGCCCATTGATGGGCCAAAGGAAATGGACATTGCTATGCTCTTGCCATGGAATATTTACTTTACTTAACCTAGCAATCAAGTAATCAAAACCTTGTCTCGGGATGGTTGTTATCATATTTGCATCTCAATCACTTCTTTAGGTATGCAGATTTATTACATATATATATATACATATATATATATATATATATATAGTAGCAATGCCACATATGTGCATATACATATATACTGTATGTTGATAGTGTTACCTGGAAAAAATATGATACACATACCCTGCTTGGAGAGTCCGAATCATAAGTTAAATTCATAAAACTGTTGTATTGACCAACAGGAATTGTTCTCATCATGCACCAATCAACAATACAAACTCCAGACACCCAGGGTTGAATTGCCATACCACGTGACCACCCATTTCCATCACCACCACCACAGTACCGATTAACTATTTGCTGGTAAGACGCAACATGGAACAATGCAAGAGTTCAAATAGTTCAAATACTGATCAGGAAAATGTTAGAACGTAATCCCGGAGATTCTGCGGACACGTTGAACACTAATATTGGCTGCCATTCCAAGTTCTAGCAAAGATCTTTACTTGATGGGTGTTGAAATGTTTGTCCCCAAACATCAAAACATTGTCATCGATGAGACGAACGATATGGTGATAAGTCAAAAGCTTATCAATGGTATAGCTGATAATAACCTATTACTATAATTTTTTAAATGATATTCACATTGCCATAGAATACATCAATTCTCAGAGAGTGTGCGTCTGACACCAGACAGTGTACATCACCACAAAAGTATCTGCAATTAACAGGCATTAACGTAAACAGTACAAAAAGTGAGCAATCGACTTTCCTTATTCATACAATCATACATACAATTGACACAATACACACATCAGTAAGTAAACAAGTATAAATATATATATATATATATAAAATATATATATATATATATCTATGTATGTATATACGTGTGCAAGGGTGTGTTTACTGGTATGCATATAAGAGACTCATTACAACACACTCTGTTACAAGAATTATTCTGAGATAATAATATGGTCATAGACAGGGATCCCAAAGACATTGTTCCATTATTGGAAATGAACTCATCATTATAAAACCTACTTATAAGGTGTCTGGCTATGCGTTTTGCTCCCAGACTTATAATTATTCAGTGCATCTGATACAATCTAAAATTATTTCCACAGTGAAACGATCAAATGCAGTAAATCCAGCACTATTCTTATAATGGCCTAATTTAGCAACAATATCGATATAGAGTTTAACTGCGATTTAAAGAGTTACAGCTACTAGCTGCAACTTATTGGCTGCAAATCATATTGTAATTTTGCACCATTTGACCAAAACTACAAATGTAATTGTAAGTTTGGCTGGCGTTAAATAAATTCTGATTGGTCGATTGCAATGCACTTAAAAGAAGCTCTGCTGAGAAAACTTTTCAGGAGCCTCTTAGTTACATACATCACATCATGAATGTCTTTCAGTAAGTGCCCCAACTAGTCAGCCTTTTCCGAGGGGCATTGCAGAACCACCTCACCAAAAAAAACTTAACTGACTGATATTTTGTCATATTAGATCCATTACTAGACTATCACTAGACTACAAAATCCCTTGAACTGAGCATCTGCAAGAGAGTTTAGCAAATTGTCCCTTCTTGGGAAAATTCCCCATTGCACCCAATTTCTCCCTCTCCCTGGAAAAAAAAGAGAACAGTGTGGAACGGAGTGTCGAAGACATAGCTTATGATACAGTTGGCAAACTAATCGCTGCATGAAAAGGAAGATGCTGAAACAATTGGCACAACATTGCAAGTCTTGTATGGTGTTAAGCAATACAAGTGTCAAGTCCACAGTCTTGTATGATGCATCAAGAAGCACATTTTAGGAGCCACTTGAAGTTTTGGGGCAGAACACCCCTCGACATTAGGCAGGATTGTATCTGTAGATTTATATACAGTCTTAGGTTTAAGAACACCTTTATAAAGAGCAAGAGTCTACAGAGAGAAGCCAGTCATTGAGTTTTGCCCTTAGCACAAGCTGAGACTTGGACCTGGGTTTGGTGGGGAGAACGATAGACAAAAATGGGGTTTTAGGAGACAAGCTGGAAAAAATTACTTTGATTCTCAAGCATCAATGTGGCAAAAAAAGATGAATAGTGGAATATAGAATATTTATGAAATTTTGGGCAGATATAAGCAGCTCGTCCTCTTCACCTGAAATTTTGGAGGGACCGTCCCGTCACGTCCCCCTTCTGAGTCTCTGCCCCTGGCCCTTAGAGAGGGAGGAAGGTCATTTCAAGAGGAAGCACCAACAAAGACATTAGTGTGATGTTGGGCCATGGCAATTCTTGTCCAACAAACAAAAAGACTAAGAATCTAGACAGCAGAGAGGAAGATGAAAAACAGAGTAGGTATTGGATTATTGGAAAATGCATTACCAAGGTCATACCAGGCAATATGTCAAGATTCTGCATTTTATTGAAGTTTTATCACATACATGCAATCAAGCATGACTGGCAGTGTCTAGCAATCAATCAATCAATCAATCAATCGTTCCTTCGAGACCAGAAAACATGATAGTCACACAAAAACACAGTTCTGCATTAGCAAGGCCTTTCCGGTCTTCCCATTTCGACTGTGCGCTCTGATTGTGGGTCTTTTCCAGTGTCTCTGGCTCCAGCTGCTCACATAGGAATGCGATCTTTGTCCTCGCTTAGTTCGTCCTTGTGCACTCCCTTCTTGCGATCGTGCAGCATCATTGCGGCCGTGTGCAACTTCTCGACGAAATCTGGAACGCCTGATGTGAAAAGAAAGTTCACAGATTACGCCCCATCCGTGATCATAAGCCATGCACAACAATTTATCGCGATACATATTATGAGACTGTAACAGTAGGAAGGAAACAATTGGGAGAAAAAAACACCCTTTAGGGATCACAGGTCAGCAAACAGGGTTACCCTTTCTAGTTAAAGCAGCAAAAATAAGCTTTTCAAAATTAACCATAAGACATATTTCTTCAAGATTCATTATGACCAGACTTCTGTATTAAGCGCCTTTGTTCAAGAATCAATTTGTTTAGGTGCTGTAAATGACAGATTAATAATAATAATGATAATAATTATAATACACACTAAACACTTCTTCTTAAGTCTTCTGCCGAAGAGCAGGTTTTTGATATGAACGCTATTTCGTCTCCCCCTCCTTTCTCTCCAGCTCCCTCCGTTGCTCGCTTTCCACTTTGTAGTTACATAAGGTTCTCCACTAGGAGCAGATATTTCAATTAATTAATTAAGTGATGATAATAAGAAACAGAAATGACGAGCACACAGGCGAATTTGAAAGCAGTAATCTCTCAATATCAGTTTATTAAGATGGATGCTACTAGCATCATGTATTACACAATTAGCCAGCAATGGCTCACAGTTTATGATTCAAAATGAAATCATTAGCCAGGAAAGATGATCACCTGTGTTAGCCATCCAGTTGTAAGCCACTGATGGGAAAGCCGCTTTTGGATCATCGTAATAAGTCAGGACATAATCAAAGCCATTCTGCAAATATAAATATAGTAAATGAAGTCGTCATTTCTGTTAAGCACCCTGCAAGAGTTCCATGTATTTGATCAGCACCGGACAACGCCGAGCGATACACGAGTCTGGCGTGTAAAATAAACACAGAGCACAATGAGCAGAAGCTAGTATAGTGAGCAGAAGAGAGCACAATGAGAAGAAGAGAGCAGAGCGAGCAGAAGAGAGCACAAAGAGCACAGTGATCATACACTTGGAAGACCGTTCTGTTCGACATCGGCTCATAGTGTACGACGAGTCTCTGTACATAGAAGTTGTGCTATAAATTCTCAATCACATTGGCATGTGAGCATATCAGATTGTTTACTTACATATTGAGATTGTTAACATAATTCAACAAGAAAACATATATAAACTGCAACAAATGTCAAGCTAACCCAAACAAATTCCCAGAACAATATAAAGCAGTTCAATGGAAAGATGCAGTCTATACCTTCCACTGCTATGGGAGTATGGTGTGAATATAAAAAATCTTTCCAACACGGGAGTAGGGTTTGGATAAAAAATTCGTCCCAACCTCGTCGAACGATGTGTGAGGCTTGATGACCATCTTCGACATGTAGGTGTTAACGCGGACGTACTTGTTGTTGACCGGCAACAATGGATGGTCAACGCTTCGATTCACAATGACCATCAGTTTCTTCTCGTGGTCAACCTTAAAAACAACGAATTCCTTCTCACGTCAACAAATTGTTTCATTTGCAATTCAGCATCAAACCGTAGAAAACAAATATTTTAATTAATCAAATTAAATTATTATGGGACATAGTGGCATAGCGGTATGTTCTGTGCCTTGGGAACCGAAGGGCTGCAGGTTCGGACCACCTTGAGTCATTGCTTAACGATCTTGGACAAGTTCTTCATCCATAATTGTCTGTGAGGAAGGCAATGGAAAACCACCTCACTCATCTCATCTCTGGGTTGCATAAAGCCATATGAATATGCCTTTGGACAGAGCACTCATCATCATAAAATTATTAAGTTAATTAAACAATTCATATAATTAATTATTAAACAGATGCATGCGATTCTTAATTTATGCACACTTAACTGCAGCCATTTGCTTGCATATTTTATTCATTATAATTCAATATTTGCCTAACAGCACTGAATTGGATGCAAAGGCTGCACACCCAGAAGCAATTAACATGACAAAACTAATAAGAGGCTCCATACACAGCGATATAACAGACCAAGTGGAGCCCCTGGTGGTGTAGAGGTAACTCTGAGGTATGCTCTGTGCCTTGTAAGTGGAGGGTCGCAGGTCAGAATCTACCTCAAGCCAGTGTGGCAACCCTCTGGACAGTTGCTCACACATAATTGTCTGTGATGAAGGCAAGGGGAAACCACCTTGAGCACTCATCTCATCCCTGGGTGTCATTAAACACAATAGACTGCCTTCAGATAGAGAACTCATCATCATCGTCGTCATCATCATCATCATAACAAACTAACGACGCACAACAAAATATATCAATAGCATACAAACATAACAAAAATACAAACATAACAAAAATACAAACATAACAAAAATACAAACATAACAAAAAGACAACACAAACATAACAAAAAGACAACACAAACATAACAAAAAGACAACACAAACATAACAAAAAGACAACCCAAATACAAACATAACAAAAGCACACAAACATAAGCAACAGTAAGAACATACAAACATAACATACAGATGTTCCTTTACAAACATCTCAGTTTAGGATTGAACCTTTTGGCTCACCCTGTATTTCCGAATGTAGAGATATTCTCGACTATACATCGGATACTGCAAAGGCAACGAACTTATTCAATCAAAACAGTAACAAATCAATCACAAAATCATTCATCGGCCAACTCTGTTAAAACAGTCGTGAATTGATCAAGATAGAGCAAACTAATCAGAGAATTGTAACACAACCAAAAGTGATCAAAGAATCACAGAAATCTACATTAAGATTTAATTTGCTAATATCGTCATTTACATAACCAATGCATGTGACTTCAACCTTGTGCATTAGTGATGAATAAAGAGTTTTTGCCACAGGGCACCATAATGCAATAATAAAGTACAATTTCAAATAGATACACAGCCAACACCACAGGTGATATCAGTATGCAAAAACTAATTTTTTCACATATTTTGTCTACCTACATTTCAAGAGCATTTCTCACAAATCAACTTTTCTTACTCAATAACGGTTTTATTACATATGGTCACATATATTTTATTGACCAAACTCTTAAAAAGAATGAAGGAATCGGGAAAGTCATTTGCTGTAGGTTAATATATGCTAAAACGTGCACATCGCAGTGGTTCCCTAGTACCACCATCCTTCCAGTATAGAATTGGTTGTTTTAGAAGCATGACTGCATGCCATAATAGTAAGTATAAGATCAATTACGTCAGTATCTGATGATGAAGGAATCGACCGAAGGTGCATGAAAACTATTGATTATCAGGTTGATGTTCAGAAGGTAAGTTCAAAAGGAAGGCAGAATGGACAGATCAGGGAGAGTTTGAAGATACAGGTAGAGTTAAAAAATCTACCTCCAGAAACCAAAAGCTAATTCACAATGACAAGCTCCTTATTGTTATTGTTCCCAAGTACAATGATGAGGTTACAATATAGTTGCTCTCAACCTTTTTGACATGGGGACCCACTTTGCAGCATCTAGATCCTAACGAGATCCACCACTTAAAAATCTGGCAGCAAGTATACATATGTATTAGGCAATTTACATAGCGCTTTATAAGAACCTCTCGAAGGCGCTAAACGTAGCTACCCAACAGATCTAAGTAAATGCGGTTTGAGTAATTTAGAAAAGTTGGCTGCAAGCCGTGCAATGTTGCGAAGTTGTACAGGATGAGCGTTCCAGAATGATGGTCCAATGCATGAGAAGGCACGGTTTGTCCGCATCGATGTACGGGAGTGTGGGACCATTAAGTCCTCACGAGCCGCATCACGCAAGGATCGACAACCTGGCTGGCTGGAGACGGGGAGACAGAGCTCTCTGATGTATTCTGGAGCCCACGATGTTCGTCCCATGAGGATGATCTTGAATGTGATCCTATCCTCAACCGGGAGCCAGTGTAGTGTCATGCATATATCTTGAAATATGTGAGTATTTTGGGAGATTGCCAACGACTCGGGCGGTGCAGTTGAGAACGGATTGAAGCTGTCTTATCCGGAACGTTTGCAAACCCGCAAGGACACCGCCGTTGCAGTAGTCCAGGTGAGTCAGCACGAAGGAGTGGACACGAGTCATAGCGGCGTCATTAGGCAGATTTTGCCAAATGACTCTAATCTGGTGCAGTTGATAAAAGCAAGACATGCAGATGGAACTGACATGTTCCTCCAAGGACAGGTCTTCATCCAGAAGAACTCCCAGGTTCAGGACGACGCGTTGAACCTTCCAATTAGGAAATGCTGCTTTAATCACCATTGTCATCCCCCGAACGCACTTATCTCGTGCCCAGCCACAGAAATTCAGTTTTATCCGGGTTCAATCTTAGACAACTGGAGGACATCCAGATCTGCACTTGCTCCACAGTTGCCAAGATTTTCGACCCGCACTGCAGTGCCTCAGATGGGCGGCATGTCAAGTACAGTTGGGAGTCGTCGGCATATGCCATATTGATGAACCCGGGCTCCAAGAGCACATATAATCTTTGTTAAATCAGTAAGTCATGCATCAATGCATTCTACGACTAGCCATGATAGCGTATACATGTAACAAGACTATAAATAAATGATAATAAAATTGCATAATATCAAAAAAATGTTTAAAAAACCCATTATTATTAGACTCACATTGAGTCAATGTTGATGAGATGGCAATGCTTGCATTCTGGTCAGAAGTAGGCCTAAGTCAATACGTGGGCTGATGTTGGTTAGACACAATCATTATTTACACAGAACCTAGTCCTTTTCGAAATCGTAGCTGAACGGACGGTCTCACAGAGGTAGGTAGTTTAAAATGGCAGCAACACTGACAAGGCCTTGATTTATCGAAAATATAGCGCATTACATTCACGTGACAATATTTGTGGAAAAATGCGATTTCTAAGAAAAGTTGGCGACCCACTTGAATATCCTTTGCGACTCACTTGCGGGTCGCAACCCACAGGTTGAGAATCACTGCTCTAGAAGGACAATTTATGACTCTCTTACAGGAAAGTGAGTGATCCAGTGTACAACTTCCGATCCCGTCTCTTCCTCCCGATCGACAACGTCCAGGCTGATGACCAGCTTGTCCCAATTCCTTCGAAATTCCAGATCCACCTAAACCAGACAATACCACCAGTTAATCCCATTTCCATGGGAAACAAATATTTGGAAAAGAAACTTTTGTGATATAGCATAACTGTAAAGGCAAAAGGTGGAGTTCAACCCTGTACAAAGCAGTCATCATTAAAATAAACAGGTAAAACTATAATACCAGTTTATATACCTCTATTAGAGGTAACAAAGCATTGTTTAATGGTGTGCCAACAGAACATTTTCCAAATCAAAGAATCCAATTAAAATCAACAAACCTGAACGGCAAAGAAAGCACGAGCCGGAAGGTCATGGTAAGTTCCATAGACTACAGCAAAACAAAAACATTTCATTTTTAAATGAAAATACATTAGAGCTTTACCGATTATACCAATTATATAGATATCGGTGATATCAGATATCGGCAAGATAATCAGCGCCGATATTAAAAACTATTTTTTTAAATTTTATAACATTATTTTCAGTCTTTAAGAGCAAAATGATGACAGCAACATCATTTGGTCTGTGAAGGACAGCATTCCGTTCGCTTCCCATGGCGTGAGGAACTGGGCTTCAACTTCAGACCACCCAATAACCATTGTGCTAGACTGCTAGTACCGTGGGAAAGTGTCTACAGCTGTAGCCTGTTGTGCACAGCCTGCTTGATTACCCTGGGCACAGTCATGTCATTTTAGGCCAAATTGGCTAGTCATAAAATTGGCTTGTCTGGGAAGAGAATGGCATCATTGGCATGTTAGAAGAAGGCCTCTAGTTACATGGATTATCGTTCCCCTCCTCCGTCATGCAAGGTCGACAGCGGGTGGTGTGCCTAATCTGTATTGGATGCCTAGGATTAGTCCCCAACTACATGTATACATCGCCTACAGAGCAAATATTTTGCTTGTATCACAACAATAGGCAGTAGCAGTAGGTCTATCTTTTAGAACCGGTCATCTTGGGAAACACAATGAAATAATCGGTAAAATAATCGGTAAAATAATCGGTAAAATAATCTGCTAAATAATCGTGTATCGGCAAACGAATAATCGGCAATAATCGGTATCAGCATAATCGGCAAAAAGCGATATTGGCACAGCTCTAAAATACATACAATTAACAAAAACAACCCATCATCCACCCTTCATTCATCCATTACCCATTCATCCATATACTACTCACCCACCCAGTTACCTATCTATCCTCTACCCAATCATGTTGGCTTTCTGTTCAACAATGAATTAAATTTCAAATTGGTGTAATTACCTATAAGACATTTTCTTCTGGTCAGCTGGAGTACCTACGCACTTTGCTTGTCCCTCAGGGTCATCATCACTCGACAAGGTCTTCCGATTTCTTGTCCCTTGCTATAGCTCCTGTTAGGACAAGTCTTGGTATGCGGGCTTTCTCTGTTGCCAGTCCAAAGTTCTGGAATTCATTACCTCATGACCTTTTTGTTTGCCCTTGCCTATCCTCCTTAAACTGTCTTTTGTCTCTTTGGACTGACCTATTGGATTTGACCAGATTTCGGATTTGTTTTGGTGCGCCGTCAGTTGATGCCCTGTGCATTATTACGGTGACACTATAGAAGTTTTTTAGCCATAATCATGCATTCATCCATTTATAACTACAAAAATGCAAAATAGTAATAATTATAAATATAGTTCGCATTTAAATGATAAATAAAAATCGATAATTTAAGCAACAACTGAGCTGCTGAACATTCTAGGTTTTCCTGTACACCATCTCCCAAAAAATTAGAGGGAACTTTGCTGCTTACAGCCTTACACCGATTAGTTTAGAAATATTTAACCTCCTGTGCACAGTGAAAACTCATTTAATATAATGTAAACCAAATTTCACCTCTGACACTCAAACTCAATTAATTATAGGCACCATCTGTATATTTCCTACAGGTTGGTTTACCTTTATACTCGTACAGGTAACTGTTAGGAACTGGTTTACGCCAGAGAGTCAAAGAGCCTTTATCGATCACCTTCTCCCAGTCTACGAAGTGGTCACCACCCTCATCAAGACACTGACCGGCTTTTGTACGATGAACATAGGAAATCTCATCAGCCACCCTGCAGTCAAAATAAAGTACATACGTAATCTGAACTTAATACAACAACCCACGAAACAATTGTGAAAACAGAGAAAAGGAGAGCACCGTACCTGCAAGAAATGTTACCACAAGGCCACAGATACAAGTAAGGATTCCTTTTAATTAATTATTAGTCTATGCTATCTGCTATGTATAGTTTCTTCCTATTTTAAAATTTCTGATACATTTGCTTTCTAATGTAAAGTCGGTGTCAATTAAAGTCCAGAAGTTCTTGTTACCTGTTCTATGTTAAAAACCTGTCATCAAAACGAAATATTAACCAAATTGAGATAAAGAGAAGGCTGTTAATGAATTTTTTAAATTATTACCCAAACAGAAAGATATGTTGATGCGTCCGAGTATTAAAAGTTAAACTAAGCAAGACGCAATCAGACCAACTTTGTTAGCTCATCGTCAGAAATTCTTTCCTTGTCCCATGAGAAAAACGCCGCACCCAGCAGAAGCCCGAAAGGCCGACTTCCCAACTTCCTGGGAAAAGCATCGCCGATCTTCTCCACGATGTTCCGCACCATGCGTCGGTCATAGCCCAGGTTGTTATAGAGATTGATTATCTGAACAGCTCTGCGAATACGCTGAGCGGCTATGGCGTTAAACTGCCGACCAAAAAGAACAAGCAACACCAGAATTTTGTCATTCACAGACGACCGCAGCTGGTTGAGTATTTGCCAGATGGACAACTGTTTAACACTGGGGAAAATTCGATTCGCCGGACGCAAAAGGTGAAGGTTAAACTTTCGACGGCAACAGGAGGAAATATATCGCCCAAGCGGGGAACGCGGATCGACAGTCCCACGTCTTAAAGTCTCGAATTTCGACCAGGAATTGATGGTACTTGATAAAATGTTACGAGACGAATATAGGTATGTCTGCAAAACGCTTGAAGCCATTGTATACTTCGGTCCAATATATATCCACCGATATCCTCATCACGCTGCGGTCACCACGGGACCAAACGTGATGCAGCAAACCGGAAGTTTGAAAAAAGAGCCACTTAAACGCAGGGACACGAATTTTTCAGGCAAGTAAGTATTTCACCATATGTGATTCCACTCTGAAAACTCAGAGCCTAACTCGCTGTATGACGTGTAATCGAAAAATTCTGTATGCCAGGATAACTTGACGGGAGTATACAACGACAGATATAAATATCACTATCTTACAATTAAGATTATCGTACCGTTACCATTTACATAATCGTAAATTAAGCAAACCAGCAAACCACCCAGTAAATAACTCACCAACCCACCCACCAAATCACCCACTAAAACACCCACCAAGCCACCCAGAAAACCACCCACCAACCCAACCAACCATAATATCAACCAACCCACCAGCCACATCACTCATCAAACCTCCCAACCAAAGCACCCATCAAATCACCCGCCAAACCACCCAACCAAAACACCCATCAAAGCATCCATCAATTCATTCACCAAAACACACATCGAAGCACCCATCAAATCTCCCAAGAAAGCACCCGCTAAAGCGCCCATAAAATCACCCCTCCCCTCAAACGACCCATCAAAGCACCCATCAAGTAACCCACCAAAACACCCATAAAAACAGCCATCAAAGCACCCATAAAATTATTCACCATAAAACCCATCAAAGTACTCATCAAATCTCCCACTAAAGCACCCGCTAAAGCATTCATCAAATCACCCTCCGAAAGAGCCATCAAAACACCCATCAAGTCACCCATCAAATCACCCATCAAAACACCCATAAAGTCATTCACCAAAACGCCCATCAAAGTACCCATCAAACGGTCAAATTTCCCACCAAAGCACCCGCCAAATCTGTCATCTCTGAGCGTGCTTCCGCCACAGTTGCAGTACTCATCCAGAATTCCCGGAAATATCATTTAAAAAAGCGTCAAGCTGACTGGCCGTTCTTCCTCTATATATATGCCGGTAACAGGACAATTGCCCCCTGGACAATTACCCCCCGTACAAATTATCACTCCGGACAATAACCTTCCGAATAGTATAAGGGTAAGACACGACATACATACATACATACATACATACATACATACATACATACATACATACATACATATGTACCTGTATGCATGCATACATGTATGCATGTATGTATGTACGCATGTAGGTATGTATGTGCGTATGTCTGTATGTATGTATGTATGCATGCATGTATGTATGTATGTATGTATATGTACGTATGTAGTACTATGTATGTATATACATTTATTTATGTATATATGTCGCGTCTTACCCTTATACTATTCGGGGGGTTATTTACATCGGGGGTAATTGTCCGGGGGTAATTGCCCGGGGGTTAATTGTCCGGGGGTAATTGTCCTAGATCCATGCCTATTCTTAGCTGAAAATGTCTTATATGACCGAGGTTGGATTGGGAGCGCCTCTGAGTAGATTTCTTAAAGATTAAGTTTGTTTGTTTGATTAATCGATTTATTGATTGATAGAAAAGTGGGCAATACAATTTACAAATACAATTTAGAAAATACAAGAGGTGCATGTAATAAAGGAACTTTGTGAGCCCTTTAGGCCAATACATGCTTTAAGGACTGCAGGATCGATGACAATGCTAAGATGACGGTCCATATTATTTAGGTTTCTGTTTTTTGCAATTTCATGTTGAATATGATACCACGCTGTTCACCAAGAATAGGCTATTGCACAATTTCGTGGCAAACCCCTCAAATAGTGCGAGGTGAAAAATTTACCCCAGGTTAGCCAATAGGCCTGTGTGATATTTTTAGAGGTTAACCTCTGAAGGTTATCGTAATCGTAATCTCCAAATTTATAAAGCTGATAGATGGTGCATTCCTCGGGCTTTTCAATTGAAACTCAAGTCTCACCGTTTCAAGAATTCTTGCCCGGTCTCACTCGATCATCTACCCTCTGGATGACTGGGGGAGGGAGAGTTAGAGCAGTGGTGAACACACTGGGACGCAGCGCTTGACGTACCGAGATCGAAACCCGAATCCCCCCTAAAGTTGACTTCATTCCTTCTTTCGCTAGGCGGCGGCGTTTGTTAAAAATAAGATGTATAGCGTAATGGCGCCCTGCGTGGCTACCGACGGTTAAATTATACTCCTCTTATAGCTCGTCATCATTCACTCATACTGTTCTTACAATCATACTGCGGTCTGTCAGTTTGAAATTAAGCGAAGATTATAAGCATTATTGTCCGAAAAGAACAGTATAATAAGTTTCGTTGTGACGATAGTTTAAGTTTGCGTCCCAGGTGTAGATTCAGCTCTACTCTGCAGCCACCCATTTAGCCGAATAGCATTGCAAGTTCCCAACTATGGCCACATCTCCAGCTGTATACGTGCTAGAGGTCCTTCACTGGGAGGACCATTCCAGATCACTGGGCTTACCACAGGAAAGACTCGATTCCGCATGGTTGGAATACGAGCGAAAGAACCCAAGAGAACTTTTTTTCTAAAGGGAAAGTAGAGCCTTGGTTACCTGAAGTCAGGCAGCAGAGCCTAAGAAGATATATGTTGGAGCGAAGCAATGGTGACAGCTCCGAACCAATGCAGCTATAGACTCAGTGCGCTGGCAGATAGGGAACCGATAAGGCCTATTGGTAGGCCTACTGGCTCACAAGTGGGCACACTTAAACCTGGATTCTACTCGATCTCGGTCAAGTCAAAAGATTTAGGTCTATTGATAGCCTATAGTGTGGCATGTGTCCATATACTGCGGTCTAATTTGCTCACTGCAAAATCTCTTTAAAATTAGTCTTAAAATGACATAAAATGTCAAATGAATGGTGATTGACTTTAAAGCGCATATGAAATGTACGCAATGCCGTAACCTACAGATTCGATTGCTTTTCCAATTGCTATGGTGCTGTTGGATGTTCAGTTAGACTGATACGCCTACTTCTTACTGATCGAACACTTATGATATAATTATTTAACTTAACAATGCATTTAATCTTGATCATAGACTGCAGCCGGGATAGGAATGCTGGAGTGGGCTGGGCTTGGACAGTAGGCCTAGGCCTATATAAACTCGGTCCTTGTCCCTTCTCGGTCTCACTTGCGGTTACAGAGCTCAGAGCAACAACGACCACTTAGAAGAAAATCGGTAGGTGGCTAGGTGGCTGGAGCTGTGGAATAGGTATTGGATATAATTTTTAGCCTTTGCTCTTATATAGTGCTTGCTAGATTCCACAGTTCCGTCGTATTATTTAAGTCTAGAGTACTTTAGTTGGTGTCCGGTCGATAGTCCGAATGAAGGTCGATCGTTAGTCCGAAGATTCTATAGGCCTACTGCGACGAAAGGTTCGCGACGGAAAGATTATTATTGTTATTATTCATTATCATTCATCCACAGGACAGTTTATATCGCGATGAATTGTCACAATATTTGGTAACGTCGATACTTTTCTCCAATATCGAGACACTTTTCTTTAGCATGGTCAGCCATACTCGATAGGCCTTCCAATACTTTTCCGCTATAGACCTAAATCTCGTCCGCTTGATTAAGTCGCGATCATGAACTATATTCATTTAATGTGTCTGAATTTCAAACCGCAATCAGTTAGAGAAAATTATAAGGCCATCATCGCTAAAAATGTAGGCCTAAAAATCCTTAGAATGTATGAGAAAGTATTGGTAAAAGTAATGGCATTGGTATTTGGTATCGCAATACTTTTAAGAAAAAGTATTGGTATCGCAATACTTTAATTATAAGAAGTACTGGTATTGCTTTTGCAATAGGCCTACTTTTTCCGGTATTACTTACAGCCCTGTTCATCCCAGGGCTGCAAGACATCTTGGTTTTTTGGTTATTTGTTTTTTTTAAAATTAAAAAACCAAAACTGGCAATTGTTTGGTTTTTTGGTTTAAAAAAAAATATTATTATTCAATTTTTACTAATATTACTATTATATTACTTATTATGAGTTATTCAGTCCGAAATCAAGCTAAATTAATTATATAAACGAGTTGGAGATCTTTTTCATGCTGTGTTTGATGCTTTTTTTAACAAAATTGTTGTGAAAAAATCCAAAGGATAACTAAAAACAAAAAGCCAAATAAAACAAAAAAACAAAAAACAACTTTTGTTTTTTTTAGTTCTTGGTTTTTTACACCTCTGGTTCATCCATTGTATTCGATTAAATGTTATGTAATGTAATCAAACATTTGTATAGTGTAGGCTTACTTCAAGATGTCAACTCAGAGGCCTTAATGATGTTAAATGTCACATTTAACGAGTAAAACTGTATCTTTCAGCAAAACTATGCATGCACAGTAATCTGAAAAGAGTCATCGTTGATAGGCCCACGCACAAGCGTGGAACCAACCAACATATTCCCGTTGACAGCTGACACGTGGCATTTAATGATCAATATATTGATGGACACAGCAAAAATAGCAAAAATATTATATATATATAATATATATATAATATATATATATAATATATATATATGTCACACACAGGCGTAGAAGTGACAGAATAATTGCCTATTTATAAGTAGAAGCTGTATTGAATTGATGAAAATAATCACGCTTGAGTTGAAACGCTATCGATGAGAATATTCTGCTTTAGTGGAAGCTGGATCGATGACAAGAATCACGCTTGAGTAGGCCTACATGTATATAAGCCTAGAAGCGGGATTGAAGAGAAAATTCTGCTGAAGTATTGTATTTCCGTTACATCAGAACATACAACTACCAGAACATTTAGGCTACATCATTCAATTTTGCACCTTGAGTGTTAAATCGCCTAAATCCAATCTATCCGATTGGGCTGAGCTGTAGAGCCTATATAGTAGACCTAAGTGTTTCTATATGCACCCACATCATCTTAGATATAAAATTCGTGTTGTCCTTAAATTCGGAACAGCAAGAATTTTGTAGAAACGGACAGGGCCTGTTATAGGCAAACTATTAGGCCTACAGCCGAATTTTATGGGCCGTGAATTTTGCTAAATTATTTATAATTTTTTATATGCAAATTTATATAATAATGAAACAGCGTTGGCTCATTTTTTTAATTCTTAATAATCTTAACAACTTTATAAACAAATCATCAAACCATTGATTTTTCTTTATTGACTGACAGTGGTAGTTAATTCATATCTATAGCCTATTATATTGACACTTATATAATACTAATATTTCAAGTGAAAAAATATAAGTCAAGTTAGGCCTATTGCTTCCAATTCAATTTATTGCTTCCAATAATAAAAAAACACGATTTCTCCAATATGAAAGTATATATTGCCTAGTACAAGTAAAAATCAGTCTTAGTAGCAATATACAGGAGGTCCGAAAATTAGATAAAAAGAACTATTAAGTCAAAATTGAATTGAAATACAGTCTATTATATATATATATATATATATATATATATATATATATATACTTAAGCCGATGCATACATGTAGGTTAATATTAATGTTTTAATAAGTGAAAAACGTAAAAATGAACAATATAAAAATGAGCTAATGATTTCATTTTAATCGCTGGTATCTGGAGACCTAATATTATGGGTCATCGGACCGCCAGGAAACTGGATCGATGAGCAGAAGGCGTGCCATGCTTAAATGGAAGTTGATGATAATCGTCTGCTTAGATAGAAGTGGAAAAGTCGATGGAAACTGTCTTGATGAAACGACCAATGTCTAAAGTTGTTGGGGGAACGGAAGCCAGCGGACGTGCAGCGCACTCTTCTCCTAATTTTTGCTGAGTCTAGGCGTCTCTTCAACATGGCTGTAAGCTATCTTTTTTTCTGGAGTAGGCCTACTCGACTACTCGTCTGTGGGACAGAGAGTGAAAATAACATCAAACGAGAAATACCAAGAATCAGGAAGAGTGCTTAGAGTGGGAAGGATATTGAGGCAAGGATGCCAGCTATCCCCAATAGGCATCCTCTCCAAT
>OY365809.1:44318470-44436992 GCA_959347315.1 Bimastos eiseni | reverse complement strand
ACACATCCAGCACTACCATTCATCCCTTCTCGCCCTGCGTATTTCCGTCTACGTATAGGCCTACCTAATGCTTCAGAACTTTTTGGATAAAGAAGGGGATCGAGACTGGGACTAACATATATGGAATGGATACATGAAACCGTCAGTCAGTTATCGTCTTATACATTGCGTGCGATATGTCTGTGGTTGGCTATGCAGAGATACACAAGTGACACCCGCGGGTACTCTATAAATTTATGCTACTCCAGTCAAAAATCTCCTTTTTAACACACGTTATTTATATTGCAAGTTATATATATATATATTTATTTAACGAAACAAAACGACTTTATATATATATATATATACAAAAATTAGGAGAAGAGTGCGCTGCACGTCCGCTGGCTTCCGTTCCCCCAACAACTTTAGACATTGGTCGTTTCATCAAGACAGTTTCCATCGACTTTTCCACTTCTATCTAAGCAGACGATTATCATCAACTTCCATTTAAGCATGGCACGCCTTCTGCTCATCGATCCAGTTTCCTGGCGGTCCGATGACCCATAATATTAGGTCTCCAGATACCAGCGATTAAAATGAAATCATTAGCTCATTTTTATATTGTTCATTTTTACGTTTTTCACTTATTAAAACATTAATATTAACCTACATGTATGCATCGGCTTAAGTATATATATATATATATATATATATATATATATATATATATATATATATATATATATATATAATAATAATAATAATTTTGGAGGACAAATCAGCAGTCGCGCTTGTACTTTTTAACGAAACAAAACGACTTTATATATATATATATATATGTAGACTATATATATTTATATTTATATTTCAAAATTTCAAAATTTTATACTCCAAAATTCCCGGATGTAGTCACGGACATAATCTAAGTCAATCACACAGCTTTTGTTGGCTTCTTATCACTTCCATGTTATACCCAGGTGTTTTTAAGTTTATATTCGACAATTAATGCAACATGGCGATTCAGAGTAGACCGTACATTCACGGTGTAAGCTATAAGGTGTAAGGTATATCTTACGCCATGTGGTACAGTTAAAAGAAACTAGGCCTATCTAATTTATGAGCTGCACATGTTACTGGTTAGCCTCTGAGCACCTCGTATATAAGGCGCTTTCAGAGCCTGATTCACACAATGCTAATAAAACAGCAGGCTATCTTTCTATGTAGTTCGCTTCAATTATGCAACTCCATCACCAGTCCAACACCGTCACTCTAACAAGGATATAATATCATACACTCACTGCACACGCTCATAGGCGCGTGAAATTGAATTGCAAATAACACATCACATGCTGTATCTGGCCAGCAGCTCATAATAATTATAGCGTTGTTCACTATAGCCTAATTACTGGAGCGCCTAAATTAATAGGAGATCGAGGCTGCTTCATCGAGTTACTCGTTTTATTTTAAAATCTGCATCTAAGTTTAGTAGGTTGTGTGGACGAATCCTTGGGCTTATTGAATAAGCGGCTCTGGCGTAGAGGGCGCTGTGGGAGCCTGTGCAAAGTGGCGGCGCTATAACAGTTTTCAGGTAAACAAGGTGTCCGACGAGGACTTCAAACTTTAGCTTCAAACTTAAAAACCATGCATGTAAATGCGCTGTTGGTTATTATAAAAAAGAAACGGCTACCTAGTTTTCATTAAGAAAACATGTCTTCAAAGTAATCAACAAGAAGCTTGTTATTTCACCGCGACTTATAATAACCGAATGCCTTGAGCATTAACCGGTGCCACTTTCATCATCATCATCATAGTCCATGAGTCGAAGACCCGTAGGCGCCCAATGCAACTTTTATCATCTGTTTCCATAGTTCTCTGTCTTGCGCTGCTATCCTTAAACTTTGAAGGACCTTTTGCATTATTCCATATTATCGTCCATTCACTCTGTGGTCTTCCGCGTCGTCTTCACCCTTCATAACTCCCTTCATTACAGTTTCCTCCTTTCCTTTTGTCATTCTTTCTACATATACGTCCAAAAAGGCTTAGTTTCCTTCTAATTTTTTTGCATTAAATCACGTTATTTCCAGTCTTCTTCTGACCTCCGTTGTTTTGTCACCTTGTTTGCCACCTTCATTGTCCAGTTCAAGTATAGTATTCTTCTAAATCAGTACATTTCAAATGCCAGTATTTTGTCACGATCCAACTTTTTAATTTGTACATGTTTCCAAAAACCAATGCTTTTGTATTGTCCAGGTTTATGACAAACCCAGCTTTCTTTGCATCTATGTTCAGCCTACTTACACTTTCCTGTAAACTGTATTCACTCTATTGGTCTAATTCCATCAACACCAACTGAAGTCATGAGCCTTGTTCATACCATTCGACCCACTCATAACAAATTCAGGAATTGATGGAATCGATCCGACTATAGCTCTTTTATCATTGCCTAATATTGCCTTGCCATTATCAGAGGTTGTCAACTGCTCATTTGCTACAGAGGTATTTTCGGCTGCTCTCAAAACTGCCAAAGTCATTCCAATGCACAAAAAACGCCTCAAGGAAGAAGTAACTAACTCTCGACCAATTTCAATCTTCTCCTTTTTCCCAAAAGTATTTGAAAAATTAATGTTTGCTAGCCTAGAAAGTTTTATAACAAAAGAAGGGAAGTTGATTCCATCTCAACATGGATTCCAACAAAACCATTCCACCTATATGCCTTTATTAAGCACACAAGATAAATTTTCTGAGGCAATTGAAAATAATGAGTATTCCTTTGGAATATTTCTCAATTTGGCTAAAGCCTTTGATTTGGTGAATCACAACATTTTAATCCGAAAACGCAGTACCTATGGAATTAGAGACGTATTGGTTTGCAAGCAATCTTGAAAATTGCTCTCAAATTGTATCAGTTAATGATTGTCTTTCAAGATTACGACCCATTTACCATGGGATACCTCTAGGTTCTAATCTTGGCCCGCTCCTGTGTTTGATCCATATCAATGATTTGCCAAATGTATCACCTATGTATTTTATATTCCAATATGTTTCATTCTCACAAATCAATTGATACTCTATTTCAAAATGTTAATTCTTAACTCCTCAACGTAGGTGATTGGTTTCGATCAAACAAGCTAACCCTCAGTTCAGATTAAACAAATTACATCCTATTTAGATCTCATAGAAAAAAGTCCCCAGAAAATCCCATCTTATTGTTGAAGGAACCCACATCACCCAAATAATTAATATTAGATAATTATTTAAAAATACATTTCGCCTCTATTCGCTTGAAGACAACTCTAAGTATTGACTGTTTGTATTTCGGTCTATTCAGTGGATGCAATAAGCCCTTAGTTAAGGCACTAGTTATGATTAACTTCTATTTATTTAACTTGCCTGATATGTGAATGTTATTAATGTTGGTACCCATTGCCAGTTTATAAATTCTACATAGGGGGCCCCTGATTAGCTTTATCTATGACCCCTTTAGGTTCCTCTGTGTAACCAGAATATGCATTTATGCTTGTTGTTTGTAATTTTCTCATGCTTTATTGGGGTTATGGCAAATAAATTGAATGGAATTCATTGTCCAGTTCAAATGTAGTATTCTTCCATAGCAGTATTGTGCCAGTATTTTGTCACGATGCGACTTTTTAATTGTACATTTTTCCAAAAAACAATGTTTTTGTATTGTCCAGGTTTATGACAAACCCAGTTTTCTTTGCATCTATGTTCAGTCTACTTACACTTTCCTGTAAACACTCGTAGCTTTCCTCCAGCATTTCCATGTCATCTGCAAATCTAAGGTTGTTGAACTTTACGCCTTGCATCGATATACCGGTTCCATTCTCTTTCATGGGGCACTTAGTTAATCAGAATCGATCGGCCTAGGGTCAAGATCCAATGGGTCAAGAGTCGTCTGTGTAATACTGACAATAAAAGCAATCATAACCGTAAACTTTTTAAGGTGATTTAAATCGTGCTTTTGTGAGTGTAAGTAGGGTGTAGCGCTACTGTCAAACTGAGTTATTTAAGTATACACTAGTTTAACGATGTTTTAATGAATTGACAAGGATTGTTTAATGCCAAAGGGTTTCCAGCAGTTTGATGGTAATTGGTTATATCTGTTTAGTAAATTACCTGTCATGCATTTAAAAAACTTGTGATTTTAGATGGTTGTGAACTGCCAAGAGTTTAAATCAACATACTAACATTTCAGCAAGAAACTCAAAATAACAAACAAGGATCCAAACAGTGACTTCAAATAAGATGTGTCTTGACGTCTAATTCTGAAATTAACTGTGAACATCAAGAAAATTCGAACATCTTCAAATGTATTTGTCTTTAGATTAAATTTGGTTTTGGTCGAAAAGGTAAAACTGACTTAGTCAACTGCGAGTCGAACTTGTCAGATATTCACGTTTTGTCAAGCGTCAGATCTGGTAGAGGCCCACCATGGAAGTGGTAGTTTACAGCTTGTTGCCAGACTATGAGGGTCGATTCACGATGCAAGTGGAGTCAACCCAGACTATTCTCAAGGTGATAAAAGCATTCTGTGCGGAGAATGAGATATCGTTCAAGTCGAGCTACGTCCTGTCAAGTCGTTCTCAGGAGGCATTCGATAAAGATCGACTCCTTTCTACATATGGCATTCAGGATGGCGATGAGTTCTATTTGTCCGTGCGAGGTTTGTTTTGCTTTTGGATATGTGTGGAGGTTTTATTGGGAGACAATGAATTCTGGTGTTATTGTTCAAAAAATGGAGAGTTAGGGGTGATGAATATGGTGCATCAAAGACAAAGGATGGAGGTAAGTAGATTACAATGGATGGGTAATTGGAGGTGAACGAGGAAAGATGAATTGTGAGAGAGAACGATATGCAGGCAGAGGCAGAGGGGAAGAAGGTAGGGCAGAGGATGGGACAGGAGAGGTAAGGAAGAGAGACACATGCAGACAAATAGATGAATAGAAATAGATACAACAAACGATAGGAATTACGATGTCTGTAGGAATAAATTAATTTGTGTAGCACCTCAATTTCTCAATGACATTGCATCCAGGTTAGCAATGTTGACTAAGATCATCATGGCTGAATTGTCTATGATCCTAATCAACTGCTATGATCGAAGTCCTTAAGATCAAGTGTCCCAAGATAAGGGTCGAGGTCCTTCGGCATCTTGGTTCGAAAACTAGCGAGTCTCGACTTCTCAGGCCTTTTACTGTACAGCATAAATAGCCATTCACTTGTACATTCAAAGCAATTAATTTATATAGCACCCGTCACACATAGTATATAGTATCTTCGTTTATTGAACTGAGAAACATATCCACCAAAAGTCGCTGCTAGTTGGGTCCTGTCGAAGGGTACAGTTGTCGGGTGTTTGTGAAAGGTGAATGTTGCGCTCTTGATAAAAGGAACACCACTCCAGACAGATTTTTCATTCCATTTAGATGGTTTTGTTCGTTTGTGACTCATTTGCCTACCATGCATCGTCAAATGCCCATTGGTCAGCTTGCCTTGTTTTGCACTGACCATTCTGTTCAACCAGGGTTGAGCTGGGAGCACTCCTGAGTAGGCAATCTTGAAAGGGTGCTATATAAAATTGCTGTTATAATAATATTATTTGCCGATAGAGCATCTGTGATTCTGTTCTTAGATGACTGGAGATGGCCATGCGGATGTAACCAGTGGTGGGTTCTGATGTTCATCTGCCTGGCGATTGGATGTATCGGAACGATCGTCGCTTCCATCTTCTTCACCAGGAACTATGATCCTGTCTATTCGGTAAGTGTCTAGTTAAATCCACGTGTTTCTTTCCCTGGATTAAGATGTCTAATTAAACTAGTGCTGCTAAATAAATGTCTTCACGAATTCCGGGGTTTGTAATATTCTTCATGGACTGCTGCTTTCATGATGTGTCTCCCAGGAAAGACTACTACCATCAAGAACGATAATAATAAGATGATTTGTTACTAGAGATGTATCATGGGCTTGGCCGAAGGAGAGGGCGCTGTACATGACAGTCATGTGGTGCTATAAAAAGATCGGTGAACTGTGATTTAGATGTCTCCAGAGATGGTTCATTCTTTGCATGGTCAGGAATGCTATTTCACGTCGTCGTTGACCGGGCAGTCTAGAAGGCATTATGGAAGTGATCTATATGCTTGTGATATGCATAGCATTCTATATGACTTCCATTTGTTGTTGGTTTGTTTTTAAATTATTGATTGGTGCCCCATGTTGTTCAGCTATAATAATGCAATTTAATTAAGCTATTTTGTTGTCATTTTAGGTTTCTTCCAGATTTTGTTTTAAACTTAATGTTGATTGCTTGAAAGTTGGATAGAATTTTCTTTGAATGAATGGAAATTGAAAGAATGATGTCATATTCTTTTGTTTTTTTATCTTATTTCAACTTTATGCTGATTGATTTGAAATTTGGATACTGTTTTTGAAATAGGAAAAAAAGTATAATACCATATTCTTTTGTCTCAGTATGGAATTGGTATCGATGCTGGATCGACCCACACCAAACTCTATGTCTATGAGTGGCCCACTGGGAAGTCGAACGGAACTGGAATTGTGGATGAAATCTTCATCTGCCCATCTCCAGGAGAGGGTAATCGTTCTGACCCATAATATGAGCCATAAGCTTTTCAAATGGGATAGCTACAGTGTGGACTCGACTATGCACTTTTTTGTGCCATTCTGGTTAACATGAAGTGGTATTGCGGCCCCGGTCTATTAACCTGACACACAATTCTTCCCAACAGTGTATAGGGTCAAGAGTCTCTAGGTCAAGAGTTCCTGAGGTCAAGAGTTCATAAGGTCGAGACTCCCTGAGATCATGCATGAGTCCTAAGATTAAGAGATCCTAAGGTCAAAAGTATCTAAGTGAAGAGTTCAAGAGTCCCTGAGGACAGTACTAAATTCCTCTTCTCCATTTATATAGCCCCAAGCATGTACTGAATCAGAGAGGACAGAGAAATTCGATTTTACTTCTTTATTGCAGCATAAATATAATGTTCTCGTCTATAGATAAGTTTAACTAGATGATATTAGTGTATGGTTCACTTGCCTGTATGTGCATCTCCTGTTTAACCTTCATCATTTTATGTTTACCTCTAGAGGAGGTTAGGTGGCCCTAACCTGCAAGAAACTCTATTCATAATTTGGTCTTCTGTGTAATCTATAATGATCTTTGTGAATCTTTGCAATGTTTTTTTTAATCTGATTACCAAAATAAACAAAATTGAAATTAATGAAATTAGCTCTGTTCCATATCACTGTTCATTTGAGACCCAGAGTACACATATTACCCCCCTACCCACCCACCCAAATACAACTCTTACTTTATCCACAGATATATACAAATATTTGCCTGCCAGTTCATTTATTAGTTCTAACAGCTTTAATATTCTCTTATTTTTCAAATTTTTTTAATCTCACATGTTAGCATGTCTCCAGTTTTTTGATCAGATTTCTTCTCTCACTAAAACGAATGTATACAACTAGCTGGAGTACCAGGCATTGTCCGAGTTAGGAAATATTGAGAATGGAAATGGACTTGACATCTGGATATCCTTCCACAGGTAAGAACGGCCGCCGTCTTCCTGGTCTGCAGGGCCAAAAACCTGTCTCAGGACTGCAACAACTATCCAAAGGAATCCGCATAAAAGCAAAGTTTCCTTCTTAGCAGGAAGACTGTGGCCGCGGGGTTCACCAACCCCTCTACTGGGTGTCCCAGGTGTTCCCCGAGCGAACGACAAAGGTTTTGAGTCAATAGTTGTAAAAGCGTGCAAGTGCATAAACGGATAGAGAGACACAGAATCTAGGTATATAAATAAATAGTGTTTTATGTAAATAAATAGTGTTTATATACATTCTGTATAGACACTGATGCATACATAAGTTCATAAAACATATATACTTACCTTGATGAGCAATGTGTTACCTGTGTTTCATGATGCATGTTGACTTACCTTGACAAGCAATGTGCACACAATATCTTTGTTTTGTTCCATTGTCTGTAGCGATAATGCCTCCGCTGTCTGCCTTTGCTAACAATGCCTCTGAAGCGGGGAAGCAGTGTATCAAGCCATGTCTCGACAAGGCACGTGGGGTTATACCATCACGTGAACATTCCAACACCCCCGTTGTCTTGGGGGCGACGGCGGGAATGAGATTGCTTCAGTAAGTAGTTGACCTTTTATGGCATGGTGCCTGATGAATTTGTTGACCCTAGAGAAACATCTGCAATGGCCGCTACTCATTATTAGTATCATTATTTTTTTTCTATATATTATGTTTTTTATGCGTTTCAGATAGTGTTTGTTATTTTAATAAAAACGTGAAAAATCACCTGTTAACAATTTCGCTTGATTAACACATGTGCACTGATTGTCTCCTAATTAACTAGTTAAATTTATGGTTTTCAATCTGAATTGTCTTGTTACACCACTGTTTACTGCTATTCTAGAAAATGGTAGCCCAATTAGCCGGGCCACCGTAGCCTTTAGGGCCTTCTCTTCCCTATTGTTCCATTACTGTTGATTATTATCAATGTATGCATCTTACAATGTTCTTCTGTTGGTATCAATAAATACATATCGAATTGAGTATTGGATTAAATATTGAATTATTATTATTTATCATATCATTATTATTATCTTGATTATTATTATTATCGTGATTACTATTATTATTATTATTAGAATTATTATTATTTTAATTATTATTATTTTTAAATTTATTATTATTATTATTTTTATTAATATTTATTATTATTATTGATAATGATTCTTGAAAACAGTTCTTAAAAGATTGACCATACATGATGTTCAATATCCAGATATCTATTTTGTTTTGTCTTAGTACAAATTAGAGTTAATTAATTTGAACAACTGTTTAATCTTGAAGACTCTCCGACAACGCGTCTACCATGGCGATCATGTCATCTGTGAGGGACACCATAGCCACATATCCGTTCCTTGTCTCAAATCCTGAGCAGCAGATTCGAATAATTGAGGGCAGCGAAGAGGGCGCATTCTCCTGGATTACCACCAACTACCTTTCAGGTTTTTTTGGGGTGAGTCTCGTTTTAGAAACTGAAATCTTCATTCATTAGGGGCGGTTATATATTATCCCCTATCCACGGTAACTGCCAGAGCCAAACTTTTGCGGAAATGACCAGTTTACGGGTGTTTGTTGAAAGTGCTTGCGTAATCCATAGCCAGGAGAAGATACAGATTCAAGGAGAAGCCTTTCCAATTAGATTTAATGTAAATCTTCTAAATTTCTCTGCGTTATGCAGAATCGGTGTATTGGAGACCAGTTTATTTGCCGGCGCTGTATCAGGACAAGTCTACAACAGCCACCAGGTCAGAATCTGGTGGTGGTCAAGCTGTGGAGTGCACTGGAGACAGGGTGGGGCCACATTGGTAGTCGGCGCTGTTGGTGGTCGTGTGATGGCACGGAAGTAGAAACAGTATAGGATGATTTGAAGAGTTTGGTGGAAGTTTATTTTCTGAGCAATTGAAGTGGAATTTCACCTCAGAAATCTCACTCTGGCTGAACAGGGGCGATTAGTAGGGTCAAAGGTTAATAGCAAAACCTTGAGAAGGGCGTGAATATGGGTTGTCGGTCATTGTTTTCTAGATTAAACCAACGGGGTGGTTCGCAGACTTAATTGCGACACCGGCCTCTGTCGTTCCTACGGTCGGCGCCCTTGACATGGGAGGTGCCTCGACCCAGATAACCTTCCTGCCGGAAAATCCCGGTGCTTTTGTAGAGGGCTACAACGCGACCCTCCTACTCTATGGTTACACGTACAACGTCTACACCCACAGCTACCTGTGTTACGGACTCAACGAGGCTTATAGGCGACACCTGGCTGGGCTTGTCAAGGTAAGCTGTCTGTCTACCTTTAGATCTTGCCTGGAGTGCTTGTGGACAAGCTGGGGCCCTGTGCTTAGCTTTTGAGAATTGCTTTAGAAATTTGAGAACTTTGATTACCTGTGTGTAAGTATTTATATAGAGCGTTTTTGTTTGGTGGATCTGGAAAAATATCCTGGGACAATCTGAAATTGTTTTTAAAGTCATTTTTGACTATGTTGTGTGGAAAGACAGTGTAGCAAATGTTTAATAATTATTTACATTGAATTTCAAACTGACAAACGACAGTTTGATTACGAGTACAGCGTGAACGTATGATGATAGGTTATGACAGGAGTCGAATATAACTGTTGGCAGCCATGCAAGGCTCCCATTACCTTATATTTATAATTTAATAAACGCCGCTGCTTGGCAAAAGAAGGACTAGTCAACCTTACGGGGGTACGGGTCTCAAACTTAGTTCCTCACCTCTGTGCCCCAGTGTCTTATCCATTACTCTATGATTTTTCAGAGTCATGCAATCAACATGACGACAGTCGAAGAGCCGTGTCGACCAAAGGGATACTCGTTCAACATTACATACGATGAGATCTTCCGGGTTCCGTGTACTTTAGCTGAGGACGAACCGATGCCCGTAAGTCAGTGGTTTCCAACCTTCTTTTTTGTTGTACCCCAAACTAAGAAATTATTTGTGTGCGTACCCCCAGCAGAAAAAAAACGTTCTGTGGTAATATATTTAATTAGAGGAAGCAGTGACGTTATTTTTGTGACAAACAAATAGATTAACATAGAATAAAATAATGACAAGAAAATTATTTTTATTTATATTTAACAATATTTAGTACACTACTGTTATAGTATAACTATTATATGCATAAATGTGACATTTCAAAACCTGTGATTATTATCTGTTTTGACTAAAAATTGAGTCGATTTCCAATTCAATTAAAAGATGACGTCATTGCTAAAAAATGATTAGTCCTTGGTTGTAATTTTTAAAATTATTTCTCTTATCTTGATTCTGTCGATTCACTTAATTTTAAGTTTAATTGGTTTTATACTTTAAGAAAATCATTGACCCTGTATTGATATTTACGGACAACTGTGGCACTGTGATACGCCTGTGTGATACAAGTGCATGCAAAATAAGTACCAAACTGGTACTTACTGAATCGATCTGAATTCGAAATCTTACCCCGATTTGATTTGAGATTAGATTCGATTGAATAACAATGGTTACATGTGCGATGTCCTCCATTGTCTCTCCAGCAAACTATCCACAAGGTCTATATTTTTATATAGTGTTGCCTGTTGTGGGCTCGATGTCTGTATGCCTGAGGGCGCTTTGCCGTTCCACCATGTATGTATGATGCTGTCTCTTCTCTTTTGTGATTGGACAACATTTTCATTCGCTATGCATGAACAGGCAGCATCACGTTCTTTTTGTAGCAGATCTTTCCATCTGGAGTGGACTTTGCGATTACTGCTAGGGATGAACCGAAACTCGGTTCGCAACTCTGCTCTGCCCGAGTTTTGTAGGACTTGGCATTACTCGGACTGAGAGAAACAATGGGTCCAAATAGTAATCTTTCCAAGTTTCTGTTTTGAAATGAAAATCGGATTTATTAATTTACAACGCAACAATTGACCTAATTAAAACCCAGACACTGTTGTTATTAGGGCTCACTAGTTACAACTTCCTAATGTAAATTAAGACAAAACAAACAAGTCATAAATGTTATGCAAACTGCCAAGATTATGAGACTTTTTTAGATATTCGATGCTCTGACTTGGCAAAATTGAACTCGCAATACTCGGACTCGGCAAGAAGTTAAAACTTGGTTCATCCCTAATTGCTGCTTAGGGTTTTCTTCTACATTATACTGTCATCTCAAGTCTGTTATTTTTGGCTGGATTGGGAGGAAGCGCCTTGCAAATGTTTGCAATAGCTGAATGATTGAGCATCAATATCAACTGATTTTGCAGGGAAACATTAATGTTACTTTCTCCGGAACGAGTGACACGAAGCTTTGTCAAGAACTGACGCAGCGGTTGTTCAACAAATCGACACATTGTACTCACCCTCCCTGCACATTCGATGGAGTCTACCAGCCTCCACTCTTCAACGATTTCCTTGTTAGTAGCAGACCATTCGAATCAATGTTCTTTTTATACATCTGTTTTATTTTATTGTAAATGTAACAAGATATTTAAAGGGCATCATCACTTCAAGGAGAAATTCATCAGTGATGCTTCCGACCCAAAGCAGTTAAGTCACTGTCAAATAAAGCTGGAGTGAAAAGGCCACTGCATGATTTAACAAACAGGTATAATTCCAGACAAAGGTCATTGCAAACCATAGGGCCTACGACAGATAATAATGCACGGCTTTGCATAGGTGCTGTATGGACATATGGGACAATGTGAGCACGGTGTGTAGTTAGTTAAGCACAGCATTGTGTCACATGTTGATCAATCAACCAATGAAATTTCAAGTTGCTTGTTAGAGATCCTTAACATATGATAGACCTGTATTTGTTGTAGGCCTTCTCTGGCTTCTACTACACCGTTAGATTTCTCAACCTGACGTCAATTTCCGATTTCACGCTTTCCGACTATGAGACTGCGAGGGACACCTACTGTAACAAGTCACATGATGAGGTGATCTGTTCTGCATTCAGCAGAGAATTATTAGTTTTACAGTGTTTACACTCAAGTAGATGCACCTCTGATTAACTTTCCCACTACACTGATTACAAGGAGGGCATGATACAAACTCACAGTAGTATTATTAAGCTGTTGTGTACTAGCATATGAAGTCTAAAACGTCTTATGCAACAGGCTTACTGCTGTTAAAGCTTTTTAATGTTATTAAGATGTGAGGATTCCAGGCAAATAGATAGGTCGTCACAATAATATTCGTGGAATTGTTGATTTAAAACACGTTACCATGGTTTACCTCAATATATATACATTCACACTTGCATAGAAGTTTTTGGATGACCTTATTATGGGCCAACCACTGACGACTTTTTCAGCTTACTGTGCACTGTTTTGTCAACTGTTGTAACTTATTCGTTCAAAATGACGATCAACATCATATTGACCACCATAGATTTCTTGAGGAGGCGCTATATAAATGTTCCATTACATTAATGTTTAGAGACGTATTGAGATGCTCATTTGTTGTATGTGGATATGAACTAGATCCTTGGTATGACAAGTGATCGCTATATGGTCGGCTACTGTTTCAACTCTCACTTCATTTACAACCTTCTCGTCGATGGCTACGGCTTCAACGACTCCACTTGGAGTTCCATTGCATTCAACGACACTGTGAGTCTATTCTGGGCTTACAACTGTGTCTCGACTTTTTTTTTATGGATTGCACATGCAGAATTTGAGAGGGGAGTGGGAGATGGAGGGAAATAGGTAGGAGACGGAATGCTGTGGGGAAGGGAAGAGGAGAAAGGAGATAGGTGGGTGGGGACAGGAATGGACGGGATAGGACAGGGAGAGGCGTGGGGAGGGGAAGTATAAGTAGGGGCAAAGGAACTAAAATTTACTATCCTTGGATTGGCAAGCATCTAGTGATAAAAATAGTAGTAATAATAACTGTAACTAATAATATTGATAACTACAATTGACATTGAAACTTTTGTGCTCAATAATTTCCATTTGATCCGTGATGGGAACAATTGAACGCTGTCCAAATTTAAACATATTTCTTGGCATGTACAAACGCTTGCAAATGCAGACAATTATGGGTTTAGGTCTAGATTATATTAATAATAGCACAAATGTCGTTTATAATTACATGAATTCTCTTTCATATAAAGTTACACACAGGTGTTAAGTAAAATCCTCCATTTGTTCACACTTAAAGTTTTCCGCAGAACCGTTGACTCCACGTCACGGAACACCAGGGTTCTGCGGAACCCAGTTTGGGAAATGCTGCTCTACGGCCCCACCCATGTTCTTGTCGTTTGTTTGGTCTTGATAGGTGAGAACAATGCTCTCTTGTCGTTTTATTGTTCATTGTGTCCTCTGTCGTTGAAGGTGAATGGAGCAGAGCTCGGCTGGATCCTTGGCATGATGATAAACACAACAAACATTATACCAACGTCTCTTAAAGTCGAGATGATCACGCTGCCCGTCTTCATCATCCTCATCGTCCTCTTCTTCTTCTTTCTGCTTCTTACAATTGCGTTTACGGTTCACGCTCGACGTTACAATCGACATGACTACCGGTCTTTGCCTGCAATGGAAGAAACCGCTTAAACCATCGGTGTGCGACATTAAGTCGTTTATGTAACGTCATTGGATGTAGAACTTTTAAAGTGTAACGTAGGTTTTTACGTTCCCTACATTATAGATAAGTGAATAAGTATCGAATGTGAATAATAATAATAATTTTCTTTCAATTTCAAATGATGTAAGCGCAGTATGATTGTAAGTACAGTATGAACGAATGATGACAAGTTATTACAGGAGTTGAATTTAATTGTCGGCAGCCATGCAAGGCACCTCGGAGAAGTTATGCCAATTTTAGCATCGTGAAGAAAAATGGTTGATTAAATGGTGGGCAGATGGGGAGGGTTGATGCTGGCGGGCTTTCGCGCACACGTTAGGCCTAACTACAAGGTTGTAAGAATTGCTGAACTCCCAGTCGTGTTTTAACCATTGCTGGAAGCCACTCGATTTTGCTCAGGTTTTGTTTTTTTTATTGGGAGATGCGACACTGGTGGGCTTTCGCACACACGTTGGCCTAACTACAAGGTTGTAAGAATTGCTGAACTTTTTGAAAAATGAAGTCTTAAGAGAACGAGCAGAGGCTGTAGTGCTACCAGAATAGATTTCTGCACGAGTAATCACAGGAAGGTCATTCCATAGCATTTTAGAGAGTTGTGGCGTTGTGGGTCTCGACTGAGCATAAAATGGTAAAAGACTTGCTGGCAAATTTTTTTACTTGATGTAAGCTTATTGCATTGATAACTTTCAGCTTGTTTCTATACTGTTTAGTGTTGTGCTATCTTTTAGTATGGTGATATTTTTAGCATGGTGTTATCTTTCAGTGGAGATTATGTGGAAGTTGTTCAGAAATGCTTTGCTGCTGATAGTTGGCTTGTGGTATTTCCTGCTTTTTTCATTGAGATATCGCCAAATTCAATCTTTTTTGAAGCAAGCAATGGTTGCTTTGTAGACAGGAATTATTATTATTCGTATTATTACTATTTGTATTATTATTATTATTTAGATTGTGTTATTATTAATATTATTATTACTGTAATTTTATGTAGCGCCCGTTCAAGACCATCTACTCAGGAGCGCTCGAGGCCCATTAACCTCAGTCGTACAACACAGTCTTAAGACCAGAGAAGGACAGGGTAGAGGGAGCTATTTATGTCCGACGAAGAGTCGTTGGGAGCCCATTCCAGGTCAAAGGGCCAGCCACAGCGATCGCCCGGCGCTGTGAGGCTCTTTTGCACCAACGATTATTAATGGAAGTATGAAACAATACGATGTTTTAGTGAAAAGATCTGTGATGGGAACAATTAGAAGCCGATAGCGAAAATAGTTGGGCCACGTTTTGAGGGAAGACTCCCTCTTAAGGACTACTTTTGAGGGAAGAATGGAGAGAGAACAGACAGAAGGAAGTCCGAGAATGATTGGGCTGGATGATGCAAAAGGGTTGCAAGTTGAGGGCAAGAGCGGGAAAACGTGATGAATGGCAAGTGCGTACGAATCTGTCTAGAAGGGGTGAGAACCAAAAGGAGAAAGACTCTTTCGGCTGGCTTGTAAAAGTCCATGTACCGTAGTGAGATTCAATTGTATCATGTAGATGTACACATTATAGCGCCCGTAGACCTCGTCCAGAGCATTTAATTTTCTGAAGTGCCTGGACATGAAGCCAGTTTTTGCCGAGGATTCTTAAACAGACCCTGCTGAGTGAGAGCTAGCGTGAAACCATCTTGCAAATAGAAATTGGACGACGCTGTGTCAGCTGAACGCGATCTCTATCCCACGCTCAAAGGTTCTCTTGAGTTGTCTCGAGTTTATTAATTTTTTTTAGTTGATTTACTGTCTTGAACTTTGCTGCTCGAGAAAGTCGTCTTAATAGTACGATCCATATATTTAAAAATATTTTAAAATACGATTGAATAATTATTTTCTTGAGTGCATGTTATGGAGTTGATGCTTATACCATATTTTTCATTTTTATATAAGATTGTGCACCGAGCTCTGAATTACTTTTTTGCACAAGCTTTTGTTGTTTGACGGGAGATTTTCTTACTCTTGAGTAGGAGATTTTCCATGGTAGCAGAATTTGTGCGGGAGGAGACACTATCGCGATGACTAGGCCTACATCTGTAGTCTTTGCACGTGCAGCTGAAACGAAGTGCTATTTACATGTGTTGCAATGAAAATGTTGTTCCTAAAAGCTTTTATCTTCTGAACGTTTTACATTTCTCTGGTGGTACAATTTCATATTATTTTCTGGCTTCCCTCAAGTAACTCCCGTGAACCCCATGGGATTGGTTCGGGTTTTACCAGACCCTGATTGGTGGGCCCCTCTTTTTCAGATTCTGGTCTGCCCATAGTTGTGGGCTCTTATAATAATGTAACTGTGTTTCGCATTTATATAGAGCGCTATGTGGGGCTCGCTGGCGTAGTGGGATGTTCGGTGCCTTGCGTTCAGGGGATCGAACCCACCTCGAGTCACTGCGTTGCGACCTTGGGCAAGTTGCTCACCCAGAATTGTCTGTGATGAAGGAAACGGGAAGCCATCTCACTTACCTCATACGTGATACGCCTCATACGTGGCGTGATGCCAAACGGACCTGGCCTTCTGGCAGAGAACTCATCAGCCTCATCATCATCATATAATCATTATACAGCGCTGTATTTGACGCTTGCAAATTGCAGAAACTTGCTTTGCTTGCTTTTCAGGGATTAGCATAAACTGCTGATTGCCAGAACGAGTAGGCCTAATCCTGGTTCTTGCGGAATGCATAAGTTCAACAGTTTCTGTTCTTCCGACTGTTGTCAGTTGTCTCCGTCCTTTATTATCTCTGACCATTCGATTTGAAGATTCTGTGGAAGATAACGATGTTTATATTGAATTGTAGGATTTTAACTTTATTTGTAATCAATGTTCAAGAAACTTGGAAGTGTCGTAGTTCTTTGCTCTTATTTTAGCAAACGTTTTCTGATTTAAACTTAGTATAGAAGTGCACATCTTTGCTGGTAGACATTTTTCTGAGGATGATGATCGATGTTTGTATAGAATTATAGGACTTTAACCGTTTTCTACTAAGCGTTTGATTGTTTTGTAGCCCATGTTTATTATTTCAGCATGAAAATAAATATTAATCGTCTGCGGATTTTAAAGTAAACATTTTATGCATTTATGGACCCAAGTTTTTATTTATTAGAGTAGTTTTTATTCGTTCTTGTATATTGACAATTAGGCCTATTATTCAATTGTACAATAATATTGATAATTATTCCGGTTATTAAATTAAACTCTGATTTGTTTATTGCAAATTGATTGGCAATCTTATTGTTGTTTCATTCCGGTTAGCATTCCGGATTGTCATATCGAGAGATCGAGAGTTTAAACCCTGTACACGGCGATTTTTTATTCTCCAGATTTTGGTTCGATTTGCGCCCCCAGAGAACTCATTTTATTGTATTGTATTTGAGCATTTATAAAGCGCCTCTAGTAGAATAAACCGTTCAGAAGCGAACTATTTAATTAATAGCCTATAGTTTAAGACAGCTTCGAAATGTTTGCAAAAATAAAAAGAGGTGGTGCGACTTCCCCCATTGAAGAGAGCTCATATAGAGTATATTCATACACCGTCTACATTCAGTACATTGACTACGTACTACTCTTGCTTCATAATTAACTTAGAGTCCTTTTACTCATTCCATCTCTAAGGTGCTCTGACCGCTTCCTGCAAATCGGACACTGCTTCTATTTAAATAAACTGGCGTCGTCAGCGTGTGTACGTTAGACACGATTCACTTAGCCTTTGGCATGAGCCAAAAAACAATATTAATTAAATAGGTCAAATGGGCCAATCATGAATCAAACAGTCTGCCAGTTTCATTCATCACGCTCCCTATTTTGCCCAGAAGTAGGCCTACACGGCTGCGGCCTCATAAATAGGCCTATAGGCCTTCAAAGATCTCAGGTAGATTTTAACGAGTATACGCCTACCTTGTCGTACATCAGTTTATTATCGCCATTTGGTAAATATCACAACGTAATAGATGACGCCAGATGTATATTGATTTTTTCTGAAGTGTCCCAACCTACATACATCAGCGTCATCGTCATCCAAACTTCTAAAGCGCCACTCGAAAACCAAGCGAAGGGCACTAGCCTATTCATGAGCGGAACGATAAATCAGAGGGGTTGCCCAAAGGGTTGTTCAGAGAATGTTTAGATCCAGGTGCCAGAGTGGTCGGAGGGGGAGAGCAGCTCCTGAAGCGGGCGTCGTGTAGCGCTCCTTAGTAGGTTCTTGAAGGGCGCTATATAAATGCTCTGAATGAATGAATTCTGGGTAGGGTTCATGAGGTCGAACCCCCAGCTTATGTCACAAGGGCGTTGGTATAGTGCAGAATACTTCAGATTCCAAGAAATTCTCATTTACAGACCTCTGCTTCTTCTTTCACAAATATCGGACCCTCAATAGGAGTATAGCCTTGGACGGAGTCTGAGCTGAGGCCCAAAAATAAGCGTCGTCGCAGGAGGAGGGATACGTACATTATCATGTGGAAAGTTTTTACCGAATTAAGGGCACTGGGGGAAGCCGCACCACGACTCTTTTTATTTGCAGACAATTCGAAGCTGTCTTAAAATGCGTGGATCAGTTATGCAAGCAGTCTCTTTGTTACGATGCACTTGAAGCTCTCTGTACAAAAATGGGAGTCTTTATAATAAGCACACATGGTACACACTAGATCTACTGCAGAAGGACTATATATACATTGTCGGCGAGAACCCTGCAGCATATAACGATCAAGATTTGAAGGACGAAGACAACAGTGAACCGAAGATTCGGGGAAGAGGTAAATCCTATGGTTAATTAATAATGTAATCGAATATGAAATGTAATGTAGTCGAACACTTATATAGCGCCCATTAAAGATATACTTAGAGCTATATACTCTATAGATATACTCTGAGCTAGCCTATGTGATGTAAACTGTCAAGTGGGCCTACCAAAGAATGTAGTTGGCCTACAACAACAGTTATAGTGCACAGCCACCGACGCAATTTTCTTCGTCCTTCTCGTCCTCTTAGTCCTCCTCCTTGTCCTCAAACCAAGGACCAATATGCAAAATACTCGGCAAGTCCCTGTGTTTCTTCCTGTCGGTGTGTCACTGGTTTTTGGGCGATAATATCTTCTTTACATAACAAGCTGATTCGTTAACTCTTAGTTATGAAGGAAAGTTGACGAATAAATATGTCAGCAAAATGGGAAAAATACTTCAAGGTTTAAAACATCATATTTTCAAATAGAAGCAAACTTTAAGTTGGGGTGACATCTACGTTTAGGAGGTGAACATGTACACGGATATTTGACGAGTACGTTAACCATTCCTCTAATAGGCCAACAGATTCCTTATCCTCACACATTTCGTTCTTGTCCTTCTGCTTCTGCTCATACTCCTGCTCATATGAACTTCTGTAGCGCCATTTCATGATGCCACATAGTCGATCATTCAATCGCTGCTATTTAAAGCAAGATCGTTGTCAGCTATTCTAGACATTATCCATTCAATTCATACTCTTGCCATATTCTTACAATAGGCTATGCATCCCAGGCGACTATTCAAATCAGACAGTCATTCTATATTCTATTCTAAATCTATTCGAGGGTAGGTTCAGATAAGGACACGTTTTTTGTTTAGTTCTGAAGGCCAGAACAGAGTTTCGTCTAAAATGTGTAGAAAAGTGGGGAGTAGGCTTCCATTCTTCACCGTCTAATACACGAGCTTAACAACTATTTATTCAACATTAATATAAATTTTCAGCTCGAAGAATGGAATTCAAAGGGCATAGAAATCTACTGTTATGCCTACAGCTACTCACTATGGGATGAATGTTTGTCGGCTTTTGCCTGCCTGCGTGCTTGTCCGTCTGTCTGCCTGTCTACCTGACTGTCTGTCTAACTACCTCCATATCAGCAGGCACACAAATTGACAGCAACAGCAACAGTTGAAGAAACACCGTTAGAAGTAGGCAGGCGATTAGCATTTTCTACTCAATGGCTGGAACTAAGAGGGTATAAAAGTCTACTAAGTTTTTCTTATCTGGAGTATGAAACGTGAAGAGTGTTATATCTCTAGTCCAGAAGTGGGGCACGAGTACCCTTCGTGCCTTAACCCCCTCCCCAAAGTTACGCCTGACAGCGTTGGCACATAGCAATGGGATAGTCACCCCTTTGCGCCGCAATCTACTCAAAGATCGTCCCATGCCAAACGGGTTCAGATCAGATCGACTGTGATGTCACTTGTGAACTCACAAAGATCAAATCTCAGCAGCAATTGACAATAGGCCTAACGAATTCCCTGTTGGAGTTGCATGGTCTCGAGACAATGTCTCGGTCTCGAGTCGTCTCGAGATAGTTTTTGTTAGTGTCTCGGTCTCGGTCACCTGTTGTCTTGATCTCGGTCTCGGTCTCGAGGTAGTGTCTCGAATTTTTAGAAACTGTCTTGAAGTGAATGTCTTATTCTGTCTCGAACAAGCGGTCTCGATAAGTCTCGCGTCAGCTGTCTTAAAATCTTGCGCTATAAACTAAAACTGGATGATTTGAAAAACGGCCATTCTGGTTAACGCGTCAGCCACATAACACTGAAATCATTTTTGATTATCTCAAAGTGCAATGGTGTCTGAGAGAGAACCTGAAATTGTGAAGCTGCGTTTACGCAATTTGAAGTTTTGACAAACAATGGCAATGACTTGCCGCTTGTTTAGCTTTTTTACTCGTTAGTGTAAACTCGTTAGTGTCATGTTGGCTTTCTAAAAAAGCCAACATGACCGAAACGATCGGTACAACTTCGAGTTTCTCAGGGCGAATAGGCCTGAGAATTTGTCACAAATATATTATTTCGTTTGATATTTGGTATGAAATTTGCTTGTTTAAAATCGTCTAGAAGATTTCAGGCGTGTTTAAAAAGGCTTTCTTTATACTATTCCAGAGTTGTATGGTCTCGAGACAGTGTCTCGGCCTCGAGACGTCTCGAGACAGTTTTTTTAGTTTCTCGGTCTCGGTCTCGGAAGCCTGCTCTCTCGGTCTCGGTCTCGAGGTAGTGTCTCGAATTTTTAGAAACTGTCTTGAAATGAATGTCTTGTTCTGTCTCGATCAAGCGATCTCGATAAGTTTCGCGTGAACTGTCTTAAAATCTTGTGTGGTAATATAAAAACAGTTCTCAGGAATTTGTGCTATATACATTATAAGTTTCAAATTGAAATTACAAATAAAAATTATTCCCGAAAACTGATACATTAGCTTTTTACAGCATTTTATATAGGATCACTTGTCTTTTACCCTCTCGTACTGTCTCGTACTGTCTTGAACATACTGTCTCGGTCTCGGTCTCGGCACCTCACTGTCTCGGTCTCGTCTTGGTCTTGAAGTTTTATGTCTTGCATACAACAATGTACTATTCAGAAAACAGGTGGACGAAAAGGTACAGAAAAGGTTAAAGCAGCAGAAGAAAGAAAAATTGTTCTCGCTAATTGGTACGTTTAAAATCAAATTGAAATTATAAATGAACCTTATTCCCGAAAACTTATACAATGAATATTTTACAGCCTTTTGTTTAAAATCACTTGTCTTTAACTGTCTTGTACTGTCTTGGACCTAGTCTCACAGTCTCGATCTCATTTTCCGTCTTTGACTCTTGGTATACCTCACTGTCTTGATCTCGGTCTCGGTCTCGATACCTCACTGTATCGGTCTCGTCTTGGTCTCGAAGTTCCAAGTCGTGCATATGTATCATATGTATACAAGCCTAGAATCGTTATAGACTTATCAAAAGCATTGGATACGATGATAGTGGCAGTTGTTTCAATTTAACGACACAGTGTGATAAGCTGATGACAAAGATCATTAGTAGATTATAAGCTTCGCCCTCCTCGTTTATCGAAGCTTGAAACTGGCACTGTCAGAGTGTGAACAGTCGCGAAGTTTTGAAACGGTGGATCATGGCATCTTGTTTAAAAACCTCAAATATTATGAAATTATAAGACGTTACTCGTCAAAGGTTAAGTATTTATGTCAGCAAGTTGTTGGCAGCGGGATATTATCCGAGTCTAAATACGTTATCGTCTAATACAAAAGTCATGATTAGTTTACAACATCTTTTTATGAACGCCTGTTTAATATAAGTTCGGATACACCCCCTACACCCAACTACAGACAAGTTGAAGCTTATCATGGAGTCTTTGATCGTATCGACGCCAGGTCATTTGCATTAAGACCCACGTAGATCTCGGTTTTGAAAAAAACATCCTAACCGTCATTCGTCGTTTGCCTAACCTGGAATTACATCCATTTAAGAAATCATGGCCTGTGTTTGGTCAACTAAAGCATGTTCTATCATTTAAATTACTACAGGTTGCTTATACTCAGCTAGAATTATTTTTTGAAGGAGTCTGTGTATTTTCACTTGCTAAAATTAACTAATTTGAATTTGCTACTACTTAGGAATGTCAATCGTCGCTAGTTACATATAAAAATTGGTTTATATAAATCTTGGTTTCCCACCCTGGTCCAAACTAAGTTTATGCAACGAGGTCGGGTCGGAAGAGGTCAAATGAATTTTACGACCTAACAACGACCCCTAGCAGTTTAAAGGTTACCGTGATAGATGCAAGTAATAAAATATACAATAGGCCTAATCAGAGTCATCTGACTGTTATCATTAGAATATGACCTCATTAAAACACTTATGAATATTTATGAATGCAACTTTGATTGACAATCGGTTGTATAGTTTATCACTTTAAGAGCAGATCGGAAATATTAAGAAGAATTGGAGGAAGAACAAATAATGCAAAGAGGATTGAGAATAAAAAGAAGAGGAGTAGGAGAGGAAGGAGAGGAAAAAGAAAAAGAAGAAGAATATGAGTAAAAATGCAAAGAAGAAGAATAGAACGATTAAGAATGCAAAGAAGAATGCAAAGAAGAATGCAAAGAAGAATGCAAAGAAGAATGCAAAGAAGAATGGTGAATTGTGAGTCCCATGAATTTGACGCTATCCACTACTCTGTCGAGCACCCTACGTTCCCCATAATTTAGTCTCAAATGATTTTTATTAGATTATTAGATTATAATGAATCTTGGTGGGGTGAATTCAGACAGTCCAGGGTTCCCGCACGTTTGGTGGAGGGTGGAACACCAGGAGAACCCAATAGCTCATTGGGGGAGCATTAGCCCTTAAGATGATGCCCAGGTTGATCACTTGGGGATCAGCAGGAGAACCCAATTGTTTAGTTGGGGAGCAGCATTTCAGCAGCAAATGTAAGGTGACAGCCAGGTCCTCAAGCCCTTTCTGCAACGGCTACTGTCTCTATTAGGCATAAGCACTGTGCGCCGTTTTCACCACGGAACAGCACAATGCTAATTTTTAGGCCTCAGGAAAGCCTAAGCCTAGGTTCAGAGTGTACATAATTATAGTCCCGTTGTGCATAATATTAAAGGCCTATAAACAGCTTAAACACGGACTATGGTCGTACACTCAAGTATTTGCACGTGATCCCTATACATCACGACCTGTCAGCCTTGTTTGCCTCTTGCGTGTTCCTCTCTGTCCGTTTGTGTGTTTGTCATTGAGTGTGTCCATTTGTCTGTCTGTATGTGTCCAATGGTAACGATAAGAATAATAGCGTCGTCAGTGTGCATGTGTCCTACCAGTAGTTGAGACTAAACTTGTTATGTGGCGATGTAACTCGCGGTGCCCTCAGGAATGTCCGCTTGGGGGTCGCGTTGACAGGAAATGACGTCGACTGATGACGTCATGCATACGAGAACAGGATGTAAGTCTTCGTTCGTTGTACTATTAGGAGGTCGCGACCCAGAGCCGTGCTATAGTTGAGGGCTGTAGAGGAACCACAGCCAGGTCTTCTTCTGGCATTGGCTGCTTGATGGATTGAAAGAGGCGGGTACGTGTTCGATTGATTGACAGATAAGTCTGAAAATAATTTACATAGGTTATTATGATGACCATACTCTGATGTGTATAATGGCCTACGCTAAGCGGTAATTGTGGCAGCAGATATGACCTAACCGATTCTTTAAAGTTTGACTCTATTTATAATACTATTCTCTATTGACATTCTAGTTAACTCATGCTCTATCCTATTCATGTTCTATTCTATTCATGTTCTATTCTATTCATGTTCTATTCTATTCATGTTCTATTCTATTAATGTTCTATTCTATTCATGTTCTATTCTATTAATGCTCTATTCTATTCATGTTCTATTCTATTCATGTTCTATTCTATTAATGCTCTATTCTATTCATGTTCTAATCTATTCATGTTCTAATCTATTCATGTTCTATTCTACCAATGCTTTGTTCTATAAATGCATGCACGCATGCATACATACACACATACATACATACACAAACATATTTACACGCATACATACATACAGTCATACATACATATATAAGCACTCAAACATTATATAGGTCTACAGACAAACATAGAAACATGCAAACACAGACCTACATACATACTTGCACTGATAATATTTTATATGCATTAATTTATTTATTTATCCAATATATATATATATTTGTTATATACAAATAAAATATTATGCCCACATGCGTACGTGCCCAAATGGCCAACTATAATCGGCGATGTGTCACGGACATGTAAGACTTGGGGGTCTTCCTTTGAGGGAGTCTTACTGTGTCGGAGGGGAGGGTCTTCCTAAGTATGTCTCCCACTCGAGGCCTTCTGAGCAATGACCTGTCACTCAGTGACTCAGTATTACAAGCACAGGCCTATTCATTCAGTCGTACTAGCCTAGGTTATATAATGTGATATATACACACTGTATTGATGATGCCCGGAAATTATGTGTAGGCTTTGGAACAGGTAAGAATAGGTAAGTCATTCATAAAAGTTAATTAAGCACTAGACATAATATATGCATGCATTCAATCATACATAGGCAGATAACGTAAATTCATTCAAACATACACAATACTAACATTGACAGATACATACATGTAGAGTTGTACGCACACATGCAATGTACACACATGAAGTACAAACATGTTGATTTACATACATTTATGCATACATGCATGAATTCTAATTAGACTTAGAAAGAGAATTAGAAGGAGGAGGAGGAGCAGGTGGAGGAGGAGAGCAAGGGATGAGAAGGAGATGGAGGGAATGGACATGAAAGAGGATGCAAAGAGGAGCGAAAGGCAGGGAAATGGAGGAAAAGGGAAGAGGTGAAGGAGGAAGAGGAGGAAAAGAAGAAGAAGATGAGCAATACTCTTAAGCCCCGAGGCAGCCATGAGTACGCAGTGTTAGCGCCGTCATTTTCGTAACCTCTGCACATTATATATATGTATATATATATATATGTATATATATATGTATATATATATGTATATATATATGTATATATGTATATATATATATATGTATATATATATGTATATATATATGTATATATATATGTATATATATATGTATATATATATGTATATATATATGTATATATATATGTATATATATATGGGTGGCGAGTCCTCTCCATAAACGTCTCATCTTCCCACCGACAGTGTACGGTCAGTGTAGTAACTATTACTGAACTGGATAAAGGGTGCAGGTGGAGCAGAAATCTGGCACTAAGTTTTTGCCCTAACTGAGGGATTTGAACCCTTGAGCTCTTGATTGGCATTTCAACACCCCAACTACTGAAATAAGAGGATATCTAGATCACAATACGATCAAACGCTACATTGTAAGAAACCGGAAGTAATTTACAGACGACAATGACCCGATAGTTACGGCGAACGAATCATGGAGACCTGAAGCCAAAGAAGCTGACCTACTCCGTAATTAGTTAATTACAGTAATTGACATAATTAACTGTAAGTTTTTTTTAATCAGCGAGGACATCTGCGGTTGATTGATAATGGTCATAGCAAAGTACAAGTACATGTTTATAATAGGTTTAATGTAGGCCAAATATAACAGTGAGAGGCAACGGGTTAGTTGAAGTGGATTCGCCACCAGTGGGGTACCATTGACCATGCTCTCTTCCTTCTCAGCACGAGATGGTTGCATAGACTTAGATAGATAGATGGATGGATGGATAGACTTAGATATATAGATGGATGGATCGGCAGTCAGGCAGGCAGGTATCTAGATATCTAGATAGTTACACTGTCTCCGGATATAAAGGGTGATAATATGAAAATAAAAAGAGTAAGTATTCGTCGATTTTCATAATTCCAAAACCGTTTTGATCCTGACAAACACATGTATTTATTAATACTGCATAGATCATGATAGCTCCTGTCATCCATTGCTGACGTGATAACGACGACATTTGCATCAAAATTTAGGTAGGCCTATTAAGGAATTTATCGACGGCTTATTATAATTCATTGGCAGAAACTAAAACTTTTTAGAAATGTTTTCGATAAACGCCATAATTGTTGTTAAATTTATTCTAGTATTTCAATTATATTAGATTACAAAGCTGTTCAAAGTGTCAACCTTTGTCCTTATCAGAAGCTTTAATGACCAGCTGATCAGATTCCTCCCGGTCATTAGCTTTGTAATTTAAAGACGCCATCATGACGTACTTTTTCTAAGCATACTGCAGGACGTTCATAAATTACAATTATGTGGATAAATATGTCAGGATTAAAACGGTCTTAGAATTTTAAAAATCGACGATTATTTACTATTTATTTTCATATTATCGTTAGGGGACTCTTTATTTCCGGAAACAGGGTAGATATCCAGCTAGCTAGATAGGTAGATAGATCGATGGATCGATAGATGATATATAGATAGATAGATAGATAGATAGATATATAGATAGATAGATAGATAGATAGATAGATATATAGATAGATAGATAGATAGATAGATAGATAGATAGATAGATAGATAGATAGATAGATAGATAGATAGATAGATAGATACATACATACATACATACATACTTACATATATATATAAATGTATATATAGACGTATACAGACAAACAGACAGACAGGGACACGACAAAGCGGGAGTGAGATTAGGAGTAGGAGAGAAGAGGAGAGGAGAGGAGACAGACAGACAGACAGACAGATAGAGTGACGGACAGACAAAGAGAGATAGACAGAGAGAGAGAGAGAGAGAGAGAGAATCATTAACCCATTAATGCCTACAATCCCATATATGGGATGGCACTAGAAACTGTTATAAAAGACTGCAACATAACATAGTAACAAATAATTTTTATGTTGATTCACTAACTGACATTTGTTCTTCCAGAAAATAAATTTACATCTAGCAGAGTTTTTATATTTTATGGCTCAGTGACGTCACATCCTGATACATATTTCAAATTCATTTTCTGCCAATATGGCTGCTTGAAAAATTTAGCATTATTAGCTCATTTCTTGTTAAACAAAAGTAACTTATTTATTGGTTGGAGAAATGTATTTTAGTAATAAGGTAAACACCATTTATGCAGATAATGGTTTAATTAGTGTCAGCTGGGTGTCAGTAGCCCCATCCCATATTTGGGATTGTAAGCACAAGAGCCTGCACCTACTTAGTAGTCTGCAAACCATGCTTTTTATGCGCTCCAAAATGCATTTTTTGTTCACGATATGGTTGCAAAGTGAATAAATGATCTCATACTTGGAAAACGGTGTTTTTTTTAAAACTTTCTGATGTAGGCACACACCAGGTTAATGAAGTAGGGTTTTACGTGAGCTCTAGTTATCCGATCACTTCGCTATGGGATTATAATATAATTGCTCTACCGGATGTTGGGGACATAACTGATGATGACAGTGGTGATGAGGAAGGGCTCCATGAACAACTTGTCAAATTAGTCAGTTCTATTATCCACACAGCCATCCAACACAGCTAGCTGAAGCTGTTGCGACAACACTTGATGGAACTGATAGTCGAACGTGAGCTACACAGTGATTCAGACAATGATGAAGTTCCTGAAACCAACAAACGTATGCAAATCACAGCAGGAGCATCTAGAACGCCAACAGCTTCTAAGTTGGTGCAGGCGTAATCTACCAGTATAATCACATTTCCTTGAATGGTCAGCCAGTAACCCAAGGTTACTTGAACAGGAATGTCAGCTGTCAGTTTGTATCAACTATTCTTTGATGATATTATTCAGTTTGTGTGCGGCAGCTCTACTATAGGTAGGCCTATGCTTGGCCAAAGGGAAGCCACACTTCTCGTGTCGACAGCAACAGAATGCGATCATTGCTTGGAATCCTGATGATCAGTTGGTTACACCACTGTTCCACGTCATCACATGTATTGGCAGCAGGATGTTCAGGTCTATATCCAGCATATCTGTTACATAATATAGGGGTGGGGGTCACATCTACTGTAATATAACGTTATTAGGGGTAGGGGTGGGCCAAAAATTGATATTTTAAGCGTTATATAATATTTGAACGGCCCCTATCATATTGTTTGGTCTAGAAGTTGATGCCATCATCCGTGCCTACAATCCCATATATGGGATCAAACTTCAAAGCTGCATAAAAATAAAGGGAAATGAAAAATGACCAAAAGTAATCGAGATATGATCTAAAGTCATTGCATATAACCAACATTGAAAATATTTTGCAGAACAAAAAAGTAGGGCATTAATGGGTTAAACATGCGAATAGTCATGCCTGAACTTGCCTCTAAGTCAGCCATAACTCGATTAGTACGATGCCTCTCTTTGGAACTGCACCTGAGTCTCACTTCATATGCTTCTCTCTGTAATTTCCTGTATTGTAGGTCGCACAGTCCAATTCTCACTACACGAACTTATGAGATCTCGTCTAACAGACCACGTGACCTAACCGCACGACGTCAACAAAAGCAGAGGATATAACATTACATACGTTTGCATGTAAGTATGTGTGCATCATGCAGGTTAGCATGAATATATGTAGGCCTATTTGTGTAGGTTTATATGTATATATGTGTATGTATGGATGTATGCATTTCCCGACGTACGTGCGTATGTGTATATGCGTATGTGTATGTATGTGTATCTGTATGTATGAGTGTATGCATATGTCTGTATTATACGTGTGAACTCAGTGAACACATATTCATGCGCAATTGGTTGGTGCGGTCGGCTGTAACGCGAAGATTACGAGTTCAAGGAGTTACTTACTGAGCAAGTTCTTTGCGCACAATTATTGCTATTCAATATAACCGCAATTACGCCGTCGAGGAGTGTGTGCACTTTTGAGCTAAATCAACAAATTGCTATGGAATGGCTAAATGAAATAAATTTTATATATATAGGGCAGAATTTATCATGCTATGTCTTCGCAGCCAAATCATGAAAATTCCTCACCCTTCCACGCATCTATACCCACTGTCTCCTCACATCTTTGCCTTCGCGTCTGTTCTCTCTGCTTGAAAACTTGGCATTACTTTTGGTCAACACCTTTAAACACACTACAATTTCTTTTTCGCCTGCTTCATGCACATTCGTGACGTCCGACATCAAAGCTTCTACTTCGATTGCCTACTCAAAACCTTACTTATGCAATTCCCTCTTTACCGACCTCCAATTCACACAACTAATGCATTGCAACTAATTCAACAAAGCTAACTGGCCAGAGCTTTCACCAAGATACGTGCAAGCAGCAACATCATAATTATCATGCATCCTCATATCACTCCACTGGTTATAAATCCAACTTCGAATACACACCAAACTCCGATCACTAAACTACAACTCCTTACGATCAGTGGCCAAATTTCTCATCTAGAAGTGCCTGATCTCCACATATTTAAAAATTCAAAACATAAACCTAGTCAGACCAAGTGGCGATTCTATAACAGATATAATAGCTATGCATGCTATTCACTTAAGAATATATGAATAAAATGTCCGAAACAAGGCGTCTAAGTTTGAGTTTAGAAATAAAACGTGTATTTAGGAAATGTTAGGTGGTTGATCTCATGGTTGAGTTGTTGGATCTCAGATCAAAGGTCCGGATCTCAGATTCGGCGAGATCACGCTGAATTTAACCACTGCCTACGATGATCCGAGCAAACATATCTTCGCGAACTCTTCACCATCTAAACAATGCGTTCTAGGCCCATCTATAGTCCTTCTCCTGTCTCAGTCTGTCTCGACTCCCGGTCACTACCTAGTACTTATCTCAGAATCTTTGAATAAGCGTGAATAAGCAGATGCCATGCGTTCGGATTTCAATTGGTGCGACGTTAATGATTCTTGTTATCACACAGTGTGGTTAAGGGGTCTTCCATAAATGATAATTTTGGACGATTTTGGACCCCTCCCTTCATCGTCACAAGTTGGCACAAATGCCATGACCCCCTCAAATATGATGTCACAAAGCTCTGACCCCCCATCCGAAAAAAACAGATGTCCAGATTGTAATGCAAATTTTCTTATGATTATCAAAAAGTAGTAATTATAACTATAGAAATACTTTTAGAATGCTAGAACGAAGCAAAATGAAGAAAGTATATTTATTACCACTTTAAGATGAATTTCTCTGGCAGAATCAGTACAATTATTTAAAAAATGTTTAGTAACAGTAACTCGAAACAATTCAAACTTTATGCCTCTCCATTCTCGCACGCTGAAGCAAAATGTTCCTTCGTGGAATAAAATAATATCTAATCCACACGCACTCCATGTTCTTCGTTTCAACGACTTTCTGTGACCTGTGCGTTTGGATGATTGATTCCTGCATGTATATTTGCCTGTTAATACAGAATGGCTGCCTCACTTCCAAAACTCTAAAATTGACACCGAGTGTAAAGCAAACAATCACAAATCATGATTAATATTAATCACAAATAGTGCTGTAGTAAATTGTGGTAATAATTACTGTTAGTTATGTGAAACTTGTTTCATTGTCTAAAATTTTTAATAAAGTTACGGATTTTGATGTTTGATGTGATGATGTGACATCACATTTCGTCGAACCCCCCCCCATTCCCTCGTCACACATCGTCACAGATGTGTGATCCCCTCCTCCCTAGGCGCGTGACGTGTCATTTATGGACGGCCCCTAACGGCGATATTCTGCCCCTCTGGAAATTGAACCTGGACCATCCATAACTTTGGACAACCCCTCTGATTCGACGCAGCGCTCGTGGATACTCTGGTGCCCTACACTTGGCTTTTGAGTGGCGCTTCTGGGTTTGGTGATCACGATTTTTGCGATTGCAATTATTCATGTAATTACGTGTGTGCACGTGTTACTGTATTTAAATATTTAAGTAATATAGACCCTGCAATTTATGTAGTGTATCGCTCGACATCCCGGTATGCTCTCTGCCTTTCTGTCAGTCTGTCTGTCTGTCTGTCTGTCTGTCTGTCTGTCTGTCTGTTTGTCGCTTTAATGTGTGACAACAATAATTCGCTCATCCGTTTAGTCCGGTGCTCATTAAATTATCCGCTTTACATAAATTAATTCAACCGATTTTGCGCCTGATTGACGGCTGGCAGACGTGAAACATTGAGTTCACAGCTCCGATTGAGTTGATTGACATTTAGAGGCTTTTCAATTGTGCTCAACGAGTCCACTTATCCCACGCTGTAGACAGAAGGAACAGGCCGTGACTGCAGATATGCCGAGGCTAAACAAGCGAAGGCGCTATATTACCGAACTATCGCGGGCCTCTTGAAGTTGTTGTTGATATAGGTTTGTTTGACGGCGCATTCGCAACATAGACGCAATGCGTTACCTCTTCAAGTTGACGGGCACAACCTTTTATAGTCGCCCTAAAACTGTCCTTTTCAGCAGTGCTGGGGTCGGGAGCGCTCCTGATCAAGTAGTAACCTTGAAGGGGCGCTATATAAATCTCTGTAATGAATGAATGATTAACTTCTCTTCTGTTCCAGTTTCTTGGAAGCTTTTGCCAATTTAGGATATACCAGGATACCTATAGTTTGCGAAATAAAAAAATAAATTCGTGCAAATGTGAGATTATATTAGCCTGCCTACAGGGTTTGCGCGATGAGGAAGTCAAGCACAATGCAAATGTGGAGATAAGAGAGTTCTTGAAAAAGTTCCTCCCTGCAGACTGGAGATCTGTCTCTCTATATACATGCAAACATACGTACACACATACACTCGTATGCATGCATACACATGTGTGTATACTAAGTGATTTGCGTCTATTCTAAGCCTCTTTAATGCCAGGACACGCTACGCCCCTTCCGACACAGTATTAAGCCAGTGTAGCCTAAGCTTAGATTAGAACCAGCTTGCGTGGATTTCGATTCGGTTACATGCTAGTAATATAGTGGCAAACATTGGACTCATTCTATTGTGTAGCGACAGCGCTTGCGCATCGGACGTAGACGCCTAGTATTTTCTGTGGCAAAATTAACAGTGCCAGTCCTAAGCCTGCAGATTAAGGAGGAGGGCGAGTCTTGGCGACGCTATTGATCTTTTCTATCACACAGTGTCGCTACACTGAAACTACTACGACGATTGGTAAGTTTGCTTGAGCTTTTGACTAGATGATTTTTGGGCCGGTAAATGTTTCTGTAAGCGAAAATGTCTATATATATAGGGCCTTCTCAAGAGTTGTCACATGCTTCTAAATCACTTCTCATATCTTTTATTCAAAATTAACGTCAAAGTTTTCACGAATTGTCACCCAAATTCATTCACTGAGTGTTCACTTCATCTCTCTCTCTTCAACATTTTCAATACCCACCATCGTCTGTCTCCTCTTTCTATCACTCCACGGGTTTTCCATTTAAAACTAAGTGTCATTTGTTCAGTAACCCACAGGCGCTACCCCGACTCACGTCACTCACCCAATCCTTTGCCTACCAACTCTCACAATAAACGTCGCGGCTACATTTTTATTCGCGCACAGAACTAAAGATGGTTTTTATTGTCGTTTCTTGGCATTTCAAAACCGTGGGACTGCGATCTTAGGCCACATATTGGGCCGTTGTGGGTGTTTTACCATTTGATCTTAATATGTGACTGTCTAGAAACGTGTGCTCTGGCTAAAATAATGTCGAGTGATCAATAAAATCTCTGTCAAGGACCTACTAACTGACTTACTTTATTAATAAATATCTTTGGTACTAAATGACGTTGGCGACGAGGTGAATGACGCATTATACGCTCACGCTGTGATTTTGAGGTGATATTGGTTTGAATAACTATTTATGACTCTTGCTTTCCCGTAAAGTTATAATCCAGTTTTAATTACTAATTACGTAGGCCTATTAGTATGCTGTTAAAAAGAAAGTATAGTATGTTTATTGTTATCAGATAATCAGATACATGTATATATATATATATATATATATATATATATAATTTGAACAGTATTACGTTCATGTGTTAGGCTGTCGGCTGGGGATTATGCGATTATGGGCAGGGGAGCGAATGTTGTAGCGGCTAGTGTCTGAGTTTGGTTGGAGGTAAGCCCTATAGTATAGTTGGTGCATGACGTCCGTCAGGATGGCCTCAAAGAAGCGAGTGTCAGCGTTGTCGTCGAGTTGCGCAACGATTTTGAATAGTATATTTAGCGACCATTGAGCAGATTACAGTGGCTTTGTTGTGTATTATGCAGTTCTGACATTGGCTTGGTGAAATAGTCGACCAGAACTAGGGAGCCATTTGTAGGGGGACATGGAGAAGTCTACTTTAACTGGTTCACACTCGGAGTCGTTTCGTAAATTCTGTTGTGAATTGTTGATTAATGAATTACCTCAAGTATCAATACCTTTATTCATGACGATGCCATTTTTACAACGCGCCTGTATGAACTTACGAGCTTGTACTGTTAACATAAATTTACTAAGGATATTAATAATTCAATCTGATAATTCATATAGCGCCAATTAAGAAACCTACTCAAGAGCGCTCCCAGCTCAGCCACGACTACAGAAAAAAGACTTGAGTGACTTACTAAACCCAATTGAGTTGATAAAGGATATTAACGTAACTCCAGTGGGAGATCGTTCCAAATGGGTGAGGGTGTGTCCCATAACTGAGAACGCTCGAAGTAGCCAAGTGAGCCCGCGGAACTTATCTCCCGATGGTGCTATAGGTCTATTACTTTTGATCAGCCCTATACTCGGCTTTATTACTGGGTTTTATAAATCATTCAAGCTTATTTCTGCAGGAGACCTAGTGGCGATAGCTTCGGCTGGTATAATAGTCAATGCTCCCCGATTCTCATGCGAGTCTAGCGGACCCTTTGTGAATCATCCTCTGTGCATTGTGTTCAATCAATGCTGTATTGTATTCTGGTAATACTACACCATATTTATAATCTATATACAGCTGTACTACAACCTCCATTATTCTTGATACTTATGTTACAGGCGATGTCTGAAACCAAGGATTTTGGTTGATGCCTAAGGCCATAACCCCTCACGTATACCCTAACCTAAACCTTATACTAGCCCTATGCCTAACCCTATGCCTAATCCTAACCCTAAATTGGGATTTTACAAATTGCCTATAAACCAGGCATTCTGCAAAATGCTTCGTTTCACACTTTGCCTGTGACATATGTTTCAATTATCCCAGCCATCTAAGCAGTTTAAATTTATGTTCTTTGCTTATTGGTCATCACTGTCGCTTTCATATCTTACGAATCGATTACCTCTCTCATCGAGCCACCAAAGCGTGAAAACATAGACTGGTAAATGGTCATAACGGCCTCATGGGTTATCGCAATGGAGCCTACTTTGAACTCACGTTAAACCTATTATGTCTTGTTTCAAGCAACATCGTAAACTTGTTTCGATGTCGAATCAGGACACTGAGATTTATGGCGAGGATTTACTGACGGTATAATCCATTTAATTGGTGTACATGTATTGGCCTATTATGCAGATATATATACACATATTTATTATTATATATATATACATATAAATATAAATAGACAAGACTTTTACCTGTGGTGAGCAATGAGAATATTGCACATAGATCTAGGAAAGATATCATCACGTATCGATCACTGTTTACCTAAGTGAACTTTACAAGGATTGTGTGCTTCTTAGTGTTCCCTATTTGTCATAGGGGGCGGGCGTAGAGTAATGGAAAAGACACTGAGGCACAGACTTGAGGAACCGAGTTCGATGTTTATCCGTACCTCACGTAAGGTTGACTAGACCTGCTTTCGCTAGGCGGCGTTGTTTGTTAAAACGAGACGTCTAACGTAATGGCTGCCGACAGTTAAATTCGACTCCTGTATTAACCCGTAATCATTCGTTCATACTGTAGGCCCCTACTTGTTGACATAGGCCTTAATCACATTGCGCTTTGCCAATTTCATAACCCGCGATCGAGTAGAGATACTCGGAAATTATTTCAGTGGTTAAGGAGCGCACTCGCTTTGTTTCAAAATTCAATCTCAGATGAAGCTGGGTCTAATAATAAGTAATGCCAAGGGAACAAGGCGAGTATTAAATTCGTTTAGGCATGTATTATTACCACTATTAGCTACTGCCATTACATTTTGACAACTATTTCTGTCATGAATTATTACCTCTGTGTAACTACAGAACCCCGTCTTTCCATAATCATTGCATAGGATGTAGCCTTTCCCGCATGTGTTGCTTCAGCTACGTAGCTCTGACTGGCATTATTGGTAGTTTATAAAAATTAATAGTGGTATAGGTTATGACCTTATACTCCATGCACATTTATTCTCAATTTTAGGTACGCAACTCACACACTTTAGGCTCAATGTGTAATGGCCGCTAATGATTTGATTTCATGGGAATATCATACTGAGCATTTAAAAAGCTTATAGTCCCGTTTGAGTTCAGTAACAAACCGCAGTCATTGGTTATGGGTCATCCATTAATTAAGGCCTATGTCAACAAATTTTAGGCAGTTTTACCCCCCCCCCCCGAGCTTCCCTTGTCCACATCATCAAACATTCAAGGACACCTGATGCGAATTTGTGCCAAATAATTCCTTCCCATCCAAAAAATATCTATGTGCTTAAAATGTCAGCATTTTCTATGTGCTATGTGAGCTATAGGTGACATGAAGCGTCTGTCTGTCTGTTTGTCTCCGTTTCTCTCTCTCTGTCTCTCTGTCTCTCTCTGTCTCTGTCTGTCTGTCTGTCTGTCTGTCTGTCTGTCTGTCTCTCTCTCTCTCTCTCTGTTTTTGGTAGCCATTCGCATTGGCTGAGTTCTTTGGGTTGAGGAGCAAGTGCCACGTGGTAGTATCTTAATCCCAATAAGCACGTTGTTAATTCTGTCCAACATGCTTCCACAACACGTGACTTATGAGGCAACATACAGCTCACAGATTTTTCAGATCAGTTCAAGCAGTGGAGAATGACACCGGGTGTAATTATAACACCATTCATTTTCAGCCGTGGCTTGGAAGAGCAGTTTCTGAGTAGTTTCGCTTGAAGAGGTGCTATATAAATTCTCTACATGCATGAATGAATGAATGATTAATATATTGCTATTCATCATCCAATGTTTAAGCAACCATTCTGAAGGGTCTGTGTGCATCGGGGGTCACTCACCCGATCAAGGAATTATTAATTTAATCTGCATCATTTACAGTTTCTAACTTGTTGCAGAAAAGATCATTTCATTTGTTGGATAATAATTTGTTGACGTCAATATGCGTTTAACACGGTAACACCTAGCTCCATCTTGTAAAGCTTTATCAAACATCTCCAAATCCCTCCCTACTCTCTGGACATGACAATTGTAAATAGCAGCTTGCTTATTCCATATATTGAATTAACAAATGAATGAATAGGTGAACAAATGCATAACAGTTGAAATTGTAGTTGAACGAATGAATGAAGGAACGAATGAGTGAACAATAAATGAGTGAATGATTTTCCAGATGAATTGTTTTAAATTTATCATGAAATGCTTCAGGAAATGGAAGAGTCCAAGGAGTTTGCTTCATCAGTGTTTTCTCTGAATTCAGGATGGAAATGAAAGAAGGCCAGTTCTGAATCGACAAAAGTTCGCTTTAGCCCATATGACGTCAATCAGAACATGAGATTGAACATGTCAAGAACGACTCATGATGCCTCGTGATCTGGAGTAAGACATCCAAGTCTTGCCCCAAGGAAGAAATTTGAACTCAAAGATTTAACTACCATCGTCGCCAACTCTCGCTAAGATGAAGAGTTAGTCTGTGTTTATCTCTTCTCTTTCAATCGTTCGTTCGTTCACTCAATCGTTCATTCATTCATTCATTTGTTCGTTCATTCGTTCATGCATTCGTTCATGCATTCGTTCATTCGATTTATATTTGTAAATTCATTCTTTCGTCTGTTCGAGACATTTTTAACACACATGCACCTGGTCAGCCACCATAGATCAGTCTCTTACTACTCATCTGTTTCTTCGATCGATTCCTTCAGTCAGTAATAATATCAATAAGGAAAGCGACGATAGTTATTTATAAAGACAACTTAAACCCTACTACCATTGCTGCTCCTGAATAGGTGCTACTGATGCCACTGAGTCCACTACTACTACTATTACTACTACTACAACTTCCACCACCGGTATTTCCACTAGCACTACTGCTACAACTGCACTCCCAAATCTCTTTCGTCCTCTCTTGAATATATCTATTCCAGGGGTGCAAAAGGGCCGGCGGGCGGGCCGGAAACGATTTATTTCTGGTACGCTGAGCCTTATCTGAAGCCAACACATTTGAGAATAAAATATCTAATTTTTCATTTTCAAGGCCTTATGAGTTTGCTGTGATGTTTGTAATTGATAATGCATTCGAGAATCACGATTTCGAAGCCTAATTGAGCTGTTTATATAGCCCCTTTGTGATTCCTGTCCCATTTTCCTCATGCGTCTTCGGCACTCTTTCCCGCCACTTGCTGGAAAATATTACTACTGGCCCGCCAATTAAAAAGTTAACATTCCTGATTTATACTATGAAAAAATGCTGCGATGGAACCTACAAAGAGCCAGCCACTGTCGCTCCCATGGCCTCTGTTATAGAAAGTTTTAGTTAGCTATACGACTGCCAAGCTTGGTATGGCGATATGTTGCGTGAGTAATGAATAATGGAAACCTTAGACTCTGGGCTTTTAAGCAATACAATTGGTTGTTGGTCGTTGAAGAATAGTTTTTCTTCTTCGCTATTGCGACGACGGAGGAGGATTTGCCGTGACACGCGTAGATTATACTAAATCACCCTTCACGACTGTGCAACTGATTATTAAGACAGCTGTGATGTATATAATGTTTATTCTTTCAGTAATATATGTATATAACATCCATATATAACTTTTATATATATCAATTAATCAATCAATTATTATTATTATAAAATTAAGACCCAAATGCACGATATTCAGTGTGCGCTTTCAGATTGGAAGTAGAAAGAAATACTAGATCGGTTCATCTCCAGCAGGTCCCATCACTGTTTTCCAGTTTAGGTTGCACATGATAATAAATAAATTTTAAATAAATAAAACTAACGATTAGGGAATTGCTGCAATGTCTGATGGATCACCTTTGAGATCAGTAAAACCGTCTTATCTGTCGTTTTCCAATTCATCAAATGGAAGTTCTGATGGTAAGTACAACTAAACAGCACAAGTGCATGTGTATTCAATATACTTTAATTGTCGAGACTATCTTTCAATTGCACCTCTGAAATATTGACAAACAGCAACTCTGTGTCGAGCTATTTCGGAAAGCCTCCAATTGGATCTTCGGCTCTTGCCAGGGAACTCTCTATCTCACATTTACTTCACTCTACAATTTGGTCGAATTTGGACTGCAAGCATATCTGAGTAGATTTCTTGAACAGGCGCCATATCAAGTTTTACTGATTGACTGAAGCATTATTGATGACCAAATCCCCGTAAATGTTATATTCTTCACAGGAAAAGCTATTGTGGTCTTTGTAATCACCAGTGCTTTAGTACCTTTTTTTACTTGTAATCGTGATCTGTAGGTACCCCGAGTACGAGAACCGTTAATCCCTTCTTCTGGATTCTGACGGTCGTCTGTTTGTTGGCTGGAATTGCTGGAATTGTTACCATATCGATCTTATACTCGGAGAAGTCACAGCTACCTTTCAATGTAAGTGCTCACGGTATTAGCATGTAACTAGACATTTTGTGCAGCGCACCTTCAATTGCTATGCAGTGTTATTGTTGTCAAAAAGGAACTGCGGTGATATCTTATAAGCTACCAACGTGTACGAACGCAGGTCAACATCTGATGTTGCTTTTATGTCGCCACTAAGCAACTGAGATGACTAGTTAGATCGTTTTGCTATCTCATCCCATAACATCTTTTCATTTACCGCTCTGGGGGTTAGAAGAAGTGCTAGGGGTTGAACTTCCAATCCCCGCGACAACTGAAACACTGGTTATATATAAATGTCATAAATTATACTGGTTTACAGTCTTACTCTAATTGCCCAGTCCTAAAAGTAAACTTAGAAATGATTTTGGTTGCATTTGTAATTGTGACAAATTTTATTTAACGTGGTAACTGGCTAACTATTTTTTATATATTTGCACGTGTATGATCAAATAAATACCAGTTGTCATTTTGAAACTGAATTAAATCCATTGACAGTGTTCACGTTGCATGAAATGTTTTGGACATAATTAAGAAAAGTCTGTTTTACCAATCTCTCATTTATTTGAAGCACTTGCCATTCGCATGATATCGGTGTAAGGCTGAGGATGACGAGGATTTCGGTCCATAAGTTTGTCATGAACAAAGATGGAGATAAACATTTAGACATAAATATAAAGACGGACACATACATTCAGACATACATACAAAGAAGGAGACATCCGAGACATACATACGGTGTATAGCCCACAGGACCAGAATAAGGCAGTCACAACATGAATGGTCCAGACTAAGAGTGTACAAGATTTCCATTACCCATTATCATCCTTCAGGACTTGGCAGTCGTGTAAAGCTTGCATCAAAGTTAACATCTTAAACTGAATGCATTTAGGAATAGGTAGCTCGTGCAATGTATCACGCATGCAGGTAGATATGTGACGGATTGTGACCAGAATAATGACCACTGACTGATGACCATTTTCAAATGACCACTGTGTAAAGACACCTATCGATTTATGGTAGTCGTCGCTTGTCGGATGCGGATATTCACTGCATTTCTTCATCTTTCCAGTATGGCATCGGAGTAGACAGTGGATCGAGCCGAACTACTTTCTACGTCTACCAATGGCCAACGGACAAAGAAAATGGAACTGGAATTGCCCAGCAGATCTACACCTGCCCATCTGGATCCGGTGAGTCAGGGTTTCGAAGACTGACCCCCCCCCCTTCTGTGATGGATTGTGGTTGCTCACTTTGTGTGTGATAACGATGACGATTGTGATTCAGACGTACTTACATACTTACCAAGCGCTGATGGTCCGTCTCGGCCAGGTTATCCGCTCCAAATCGTAATCTCCCAACTTCTAAAGCGCCACTCGATAGCCAAACACAGGGCATATGTTTATTCACGAGAACATTCACTTCGCTCGGCTACCCGCCTCATATGGGACTTCTCTGAATGCACTTTTTCACACTGCATTCATTATTCTTTGCACTGGCTTCCCATCTCGCAACGCATCCGCTATAGAATAGCCGCGCTGATCTGGTGATACATTCCTTCTTGGCCCAGCCTCGGGCTCTCTGCGAGAGCCTTGCTATCCTGTTTCAGCTGTGGCTGGCGTCGAGCTCTTCGTTCTTCCTCTGGTGGCGACCTTCAAGTGCCCGTGCAAGCACCTCGACCAAGCTGCGCTGCGCCTTCTCGGTTGTTGGCCCTTCAACCTGGAGCACACTCTCCATAGAGATGCGACTGTTGCCAAGAAGTAATGGGCCCTTATTTTGCAGTGTTGTATGGTCTCGAGACAGTGTCTCGGTCTCGAGACAGTGTTTTAGTGTCTCGGTCTCGGAAGCCTGCTGTCTCGGTCTCTAGGTAGTGTCTCGAATTTTTAGAAACTGTCTTGAAGTGAATGTCTTATTCTGTCTCGAACGAGCGGCCTCGATAAGTTTCGCGTTAGCTGTCTTAAAATTTTGCGCTAGAAACTGAAACCGGAATTTACGAGAAACGGTAATTGTGGTTAACGCGCGAGTCACATGATACTGAAATCAATTCAATTGTCTTAAAGTGGAAAAATGTCTGAGAGAGAACCTGAAATTGTGAAGTTTGCGTTTACGCAATTTGAAGTTAGGCCTATTGACAAACAATAGCTATTGACTATTTGTTTTGTCATTGATGTAAATCCACCATAAGCGAAACGATCGGAACAACTTCGAGTTTCTCAGGGTGAGCAAGGATATGCGCAAATTTTTAATTTCCTTTGTATTTGGTATCGAATTTGCTTGTTTAAAATCGTCTAGAAGATTTCAGACGTGCTTTCTTTATACTATTCAGAAGGTAGGCCTAAGAAGAAATATGGAAAAAGATAAAACTCGGCAATATAAAAACTGTTCATGGGAATTGGTACAATATACATTATAATTAAGTTTCAAATTGAAATTACAAATGAACCTTATTCCCGAAAACTGATACATTAGTATTTTACAGCCTTTCATATAGGATCATTTGTCTTTTACTGTCTCGAACTGTCTTGAACCTAGTGTCTCGGTCTCGGTACCAAACTGTCTCGGTCTCGGCATCTCACCGTCTCGGTCTCGTCTTGGTCTTGAAGTTTAAGGTCCTGCATACAACACTGTTGTTTTGCAAGTTGCTTGAGACGGATTTGTATCGCCGTGGATGGGCTGGGAGCGCCGCCGAGTAGACATCTTGAGGGGCGCTAAATAAATGGTAAAATCAATGAATTAATACATATTTTCAGACAAGAAGCTACCGCCGCTATCGAATTTTGCTTCAAATCCTAGCACAGCAGGAGATCAAGTCATTAAACCTTGCATGGACAAGATACTTGGAGTCATTCCGAGTACAGACTACAAGACCTCTCCAGTACTTCTTGGTGCCACAGCCGGAATGCGAGTTCTCAAGTATGTACGGATATAAATAGTGTTCAGTATCTGTGTTTATGTGTTGCAACCTCTATAGTTGTCTCTGCCTTCGTCTGTCTGTCTCTCTGTCTGTCTAATGTTCTCTCCGGTTTACAAACCAATTTGCAATCTTGCCTATTCGTGTTGTTGACTCTGACCCAAGCCATTATTGTAATTATAAATATACTTGTATTTATTGTTATTATTATTGTTGTTGTTGTCGTCGTCGTCGCCGCCGTCGTCGTTGTCGTTGTTATTATTAATGTTACTACTACTAGATGTTTGCCTGTCCTGAGATGGGCAATGATATTAAACTATTTATAGAACAGCATTTCATATTTCATTACGTGTCTATAAAATGGGGAGTTTCAGTTACATGAAAACTATAGCCCAATCGCAATCTTAATAAGGAACGAATCTACGTTAAAATAGCGGTCCCATCTACATTTACTATTGCTATTTGTTGCTGTTCACCTATGACCCAGTAATGACCAATGAGAGTCGTTTTGAATTGCAGTGCGACCAATAGCAGTTCTGTGGATGCCATCATGTCATCGGTGCGTCAGGCCCTTTCATCCTATCCCTTTCAGTTCTCTCAGCCTCTGAAGCAGGCGAGGGTCATCGATGGCAGCGAAGAGGGTGCGTTCGGATGGATAACAACCAACTACCTGTCAGGATCATTTGGGGTAAGACCAGCATCACCTCTTCTCATCCTACTGATGTATTGTAATGGAGCACTTATATAGCGCCACCCGAATCAAAGGCGCTCACGACTCAATACAAAGCTAAACAGAAAAAAGGAAAGTCTTGAAGCGCTTACGGAAGGCAGCAGAGGAGAGAGGGAGAGAGAGAGCAGCTCCTTCCGAAGAGGAAATGGGAGGCTGTTCCAGGTATGTCAGCCTGCCTGCCTGTTCGTCCTTCCATCTTATTTGGATGTATTATGTATGTATGACATTGTATCTGTCTGATCAGTTATATTTCGCATCTTAGGCTCCTTCCTATCAGTGGTGTGTTACATAATAATCTCATGGATGCATACACTTGTGTATATATATATATACATGCATAAATATATATATCACAATCGTCCATGTATACATGCATGCCTGTATATAAACATTAATGCCTGTACATTACACATGCATAGTTGTGATTGTAAATTTTAGTTGTAAATAAATATCTTTGAAGTACTGCTTATTTATACGTAAATAAATGCATGAATACACGATCATACATACATACAAAGTCATGCATTCATGGATAATTGCATACATACATACATACATACATACATACATGCCAAGAAATCTACATTAGAAGAATGTTTATTTGTCAAATATTCGTGTACACGTTTACTCTTAAACATAAATCTTTCCTCAATCTAAATCCTGCTCCTAATTCAAAATATGATGAACCTCCAAATGCATTTTTTTATTTTGCTGACATAGTTATCCATCAATTTATCTTCATAGCCAAAATTTTATGACAATGAACAATTGCCTATAAAACCGGGCAAATAAGATTCTGGATTGATACCTAAAGAAACTGTCCAGCAGTTACAATCAGTACGTCTTTGGTTGAAGTAATGTAATGTAACGGAACATTCTCACGAAACGCCTTCGGAAGCCAATACAATGACGATCAATAGTCACCTTGCTTACGTCACCTTACGTCAAGAAGATTAAAAAATTTCTTGTTCCCGATTATAGCACGATACCCAGTGACCCGACGGTAAATAGGGACGTTACGGGTCTTCCATACATAATATATATACACAGCCATTCATACCTACGTGTAGAGTCCTGCGTACATGTACACACTTACACACTTACGGTACACACTTACATGTACATGCTTCAGAATTAATGGCCGGGACACATAGTTTGCCTTGAAACTCGGATTTGTCTTGGCATCTTTAAGGTAGAGCCAGGCTTCTCTTCATCGAAAGGAAACATTGGTGCGTTGGACATGGGCGGGGCTTCGACGCAGATAACCTTTGATCCGGGCCATGTGACGATCGACCAGAGCTATAAGGCCCATCTTCCCCTATACGGCTACGCGTACGACGTCTACACCTACAGCTACCTGTGCTATGGAATGGATGAGGCGAATCGCCGGTACAAGGCGATACTCGTTCAGGTGGGTAGGATGCAGAGGGGGTGATTTGGAGTCGGTTACTGCTAAAAGGGAGGGTGGGGACTAGAACAGCGCAGAAACGGTACCAGTGTTGCGTTAAGGATGGACCAAAAAGAAATAAAATAAAATACAAGTTTTGGAGCTTTTACCGAATTAGCAAAAAATTAATGGATGACGTATGAACATTAAATGACATTGTTAGGTTTCACTTTCGGGTCATTAAATTTCGATGTATAGTTTCACCTTCGTTACATTCGGTTTCACTAGTAAGTTTCACTTTCATTTTATTCGGTTCCACTAGTAAGATTCACTTTCGTTGCATTAATTCTCACCAGTTAGTTTCACTTTTGTTTCATTTAGTTTCGCTTTTAAGTTTCATTTCTATTTCAAATTGACAGATGCAGAACTTCAATCAGACTATCAGGGACCCTTGTGCTCCCAGAGGAAATCAAACTCAGCTTCCGTTTTCGTCTGTGTTCCAGCCTCCCTGCTCCCAGCCACCTGCCATGTTACCTGCCCATCTACAGGTAAGGTCTACCTGAGAGGCACATAGCGTAATGGATAGGACACTGGGGCGCAGAGCAGAGGAACCGAGTTCGATTTACGTATCCAAATAAGGTTTACTTCTCTTTCTTTCGCTATTCGGCGGCGTTGGTTAAATTAGGCGCCCATTACTAGTGTAATGGGCGCCTTGCATTGCTGCCGACAAATCAGTTAAAAACGACCTCTGTAATAACTTGTTATCATTCGTTCATACTAGGCTCATAGTCATTCTGTGGTTTGTGAGTTTGAAATTATACGAAAATTATTATAATATTGATAGCAATGGCAGTAGTTCTAGCGGTGGCGATGATGATGATTACGATGATGGTGTTGATGACAACTATGGTGACAATGACTACAAAGATGATTACAATGATGACGACGATAGACCCCGTGACGATGACGATCTTAACAACAAAGGCGTGATAGGCATTGTCTGTTTTCGAAGGCAGATGCTTCGCGAGATATGATCTTCGTCTTTCAAGGGACGAGTGATCCAGTCAGCTGCCAAGCCATCACCCGTACCATCTTCAACTTCTCGGCTTCCTGTTCTGAACCACCCTGTACCTTCGACGGGGTCTATCAACCACCCCCATCCGGGCAATTCTTGGTAGGTGCCCAGTCTGCGTAACTTGGCAATCTCTGTGCAATAAATTGATTATGTTAACAATAATTAGCTTCTAATGCGCCGGAATCTAATGCACAAGGCATCAACAGAAGGTACACTAAAGCCAGGTTACTCAGTTAATATTCAGTATAATCAGTCCGTAAGACATAGAGTAAGCCTAGGTTTTTTGGTGCAAAACAGTACAACTGTGGTCGTAGTTTCAGATTAGCGACACTGTGATAGCGATGATCATTAGCGTCGCCCTCCTCCTTTATCTAGGCTTAGGACTGGCAATGTCAGAGTGCAAACTGTGAGGAAGTTAGATAGTAGTAGTAGTTTCAGTGTGACGACACTGTGTGATAACAGAGATCATTGGCTTTATCAAAATGTGTTACAAATGCTATTAGTAAAATAAAGAAATAAGGAAATATTATTTCCTCATTAAATTTGCTTCACTTCTTTCAATTACAAAGTCTACTTTTTGCCCTTTTTTCTGAATTGAATGATTAATTTATCTGTGAATATAGTTGCTATACATAATGGATTTCCATATTGCTGCATACAGGCTTTCTCGGGGTTCTACTTCGTGGCTAGCGACCTCGGACTAAATCCTGCAACGAATACTTTCTCTCTTGTCGAATATCGTCGAGTGATGAATGACTTCTGCAGCCAAACCTGGGATCAGGTAAGCACTCCACTATTTACCCTACCGGGCATTACAATAGAATACAATACAACACAACTGAAATTTGATATTGTCCTTTTTCCAACATTTTTTGCTCAGAAGTGCACACGGCTCAACGACCCACGCTGCAGTTGTAATGCAGAACAATTGTGCTCGGTGGACTTACTCAAGGTCCCTACACAGTGACTTCTCGGACGAAGATCGAACCTGAACACTCAGGGCACACTGAGCATTGTGGGCCGACCGCTCTAACCAATCGGTCACACCGTGCCAAACAATCTACCTGCACAACTTACCTACAAATCTTACCATTTATACCACCGGTTACTGAAGATTCAGGAATTTATGGTTCTCATTTTGAAGCTAGTGTCGTGCTCCGGACTATAGGATAACTTTTTTGTACCTGTCTTCGCCCGGGTTTTCCACGACGCTATTTTCAGGGCTGCAAATACAGATTATTTACCTGCCTGCCTTATAAAATTATCGTTCTCCTTATTTAAAAAACAGGCGCCCTGCGCTTTAAAAAGTTTGGAGATTATGATAAATTATGTTAACATTGAAAATGTACGAAACGAAGAAATTGTCAACCCACGTTGTCATTTAAACTGCCAGACCTTACTTACCTGTCTTATTGTCCTATGCCATAATTGCCTACCCTCTGTCCTTTCATTGCGTTATTTTCTCCGACGTTGTTACCTTACCTTTCCTTTGGTTGTGTTTACCATGCCTAGGGTTTGAGTTGTAAAATTTGAACTCCGGGAGTTGACAAATTTTCACATGGGAAGATGTCCCGACCAGAATTTTTACGAACCTGCAACCGATATAAGGGCTAAACTACAGAAGGTGACTGGGCTTTCTATGCACAACCTTTATTCTCAGCTGGGTTAACATACACTAAGCCACTGAAAGCTGATCTGGCGAGGTATGCCTGACCCCCACCCGAGGTCATTTTTAGAATGAACTGGCGTGGTTGAAAAATGAACCGAGGGTTAAACTCTCCCAACTCTCCCGACAATTCAATCACTGACCTTACCTTACCGTTACGACCTTTTTTTTACCGCCTCTTGTCTTGTCGGCCATTGTTATCATCCCTAATAATATGCTGGTCGTTGATATTTCTTGCTGAGCAGTTATCTGGAAGGTCGACGTCTCCTTCGATTCTTATCCTCCTCTGCTTCCAGGCCCAGCACGTCCACCATCTTCTCATAGATGGTTACGGGTTCAACGATTCCACCTGGAACTCCATCAAATTCGTTCAAAAGGTCAGTTCTCTCCCCTCATCGATTTTTACGACTGCGAGGATGTTGATCATGTAAAAAAATACATGTATAATTATATATCATATATAATTATAGCTATATTGTGTTTTCTTTATTTAAGCATTTGTAAAGCGCCTACAGTAAGCTGAACCGTTCAACAGCGCTGCCTGTGCGCAAGACGCCGCAAGAAGGAGGTTTTGACAAAGTGATATAGAATTTTAGAGCAAACAGATGGAAAAAGCGAGAGAGGGATCAATTGTATAAAAGGATCGAGATTCCAGCAATTCCAGCTATAGCTGTTCTAGTTCGAGGAACCAAGAGGTCAAGTCTCCCTTGGACGAGCGAAGTTGACGGAGCTGAATGAGGCCGAAGTATTAGGCTACCGACATGCTATAATTATGAACTGTCGCATTTACAATAATTTTAGATTTCATGTTTATTCTGAACAGATTAACACCAGTGACTTTGGTTGGGTTTTGGGAATGATGATCAACACAACAAACGTCATTCCTCCTCACGATTACACGACCGGAGTTTCCCTTGAATTGTTTGTGGCGATTGTGGTCGCCTCGTCAATTCTTATTCTGATCAGTCTGGCCATGGTAGTCGGCGCCATCTTGTATCAGCGTGAAGGCTGATTCTCTTAGTAGAAAGTCCAAAGGTGTTGCGCTGGTAGCCCACGCACGCCCGTAGGTCTTTTTCGTCTGTTGAACGAAAGCAAGGTGACTATTGATCGTCATTGTATTGGCTTCCGAAGGCGTTTCGTGAGAATGTTCCATTACATTACATTACTTCAACCAAAGACGTACTGATTGTAACTGCTGGACAGTTTCTTTAGATATCAATCCAGAATCTTATTTGCCCGGTTTTATAGGCAATTGTTCATTGTCATTTATATCGCTCATATGTATTAAGGTCCATTAAGGAATTGCTCTACGATGTCATTACATGTGGCGTGTCCTCTATTATCATTAATCGTAATCTCCAGGCGCCTCTCGAAAGCCAAGCACAAGGCCCCAGCTTATTCACGAGCGCTGCCTCAAGTCGTGAGGGTTGTCCAAAGGATAATCCGCAAGATATCCTAGTCCAGTTTCCAGAGGATCAGAGGGCAGAGTAGCTGTTAAGGCGGGCGTCGTTTTGGTCGAGAATTGTAAGTTTCATGATCAATATGAATCGAGAAAGAGTTGTTGAAGAGGTTAGACTTTAGTTTTGAGTGAATTTACAAGATTGGTCCATTCCGGAAGTTGCTGCCTAGGCTATACTTGAGCTACTTGCGTAAAACATACTCAGGTAAGTCTAACCAGAGCTAACCAATGGATCATTGACGCAACTACGATTTCTCTTCGAAGCGAGTAACGATTGACGCCTTATAATTGTTACTGTAATGGCTTCAAAGAAGTTTATGGATTACATTTATTTGATTAATTGAGATTTGAGATATTACCCTACGTTATTTATATATAGGAAAAGTAACTCGTATAAATAATTCTATATCCGGTAGCACTGTTTTCAATTGATATCGTCCCGGTTTAATTTTAATATCTTATATTAAATATGATTTTTAAGGTGTCCACAAGCATTTTTCTTACTTTGCAAGCAATAATTATTATTCGTCTACTTCTCTTCATAAATATAAACTATATGATTATCCGAATGAGTTCGTTCTGGAAACAAGACACTATATTTTCTTGACCACCAGATTATCGCCCATAGTCAAGAAGAATGGGTTGTCAACTTGTCAGTCAGACGTTGAACTGGTGAAACTAAAATCTGAGTTGTTCTCAAGTCATCGTTTACCAATTGACATATTAAGGTGACAGTAGTATGCATGTTATTAGGTGACTGCTGCTTGTGACGTGTCTTTTTGTATGGTATTGAATATACAAATATCTATAGTGCGTGTCAAAGTAGACCTACAGCCCAATCAGTGCGAAAGCTCCGTGGAAAAGAAAAGTCTTAAGATACAGAAGCACTCAAAGTTAAAATCAAAGAGCGAGTGCGATAGAGGACATAATTTCAAAGCAAAGGACCAACAGATACATAAGCACGGTAATGGACAGAAGGCGTCCGAGACCGAGGTTCCAAGAGGTTGTCGGTCTAAAGAATGAAGAGGACGACGGATAACGCCACATAGATAGCGTGAAGCGTTCACCCTAAGCCTGACTTAGGCCTATGTGGCGTTGCTAAGACCTTTTTCATACCTCTCAGTCCTCACACCTTCGTCAGCAACTATTCACCATTCAACCACCAGGGCCTACTAGCTCATCATCATATAAAATTATCCTTCTCTTTCCTGGCCTCCTGTCACATCCACTCGGAAATTCTGCAACCGATCCTTAGTCTATGCTGCACAAACTCTTTGAAACGAACTCTCAAAAGATCTGCGCTAATATACTCATCATCCTTTCTCGTATTTAAATTGTACCTGTCCTCCGCTTGCACTTTCATCTGCTACTTCCACTCGTGACTGAAAACCGAATTATTCAAGGCAACCTATCCAGATCCTATGTCCTGCGCCACCACATGACCACCCTCATCACCAACTACCACCGTAGCACCATGCTGTCTCCTCGACTTAACCTCCCCAGATTTTGACTCAGCACCGGAGCGACAAGAGGAGCTTTTCTATTGCGAAATTGATTTGGCATAGCGCTTGTGTTTTGGCCAGTGTCTCTTTCGTAGCTTGTGCGGGCCCTGAGAAATTTTCAAAGATCTACATTATATTACTGTGATAAATACAATCCTTACGGAATACGGACTAAATTAGGGTAAGCACTAAACTAACAGTCTGTCACAGGATTTATTACGTTAACCATTTCATCACGTGTTTTATGATACAGCTGACAAACAAATATTGCAAATGCTGCATCAAAGTATCTGGCAAAATTCATCTTCATTGAGTGGGATACATGTAGATGAACGTTAATATCATGAATAGCAGAATATGCAGTTGAAAGCGGGATCGATACTTGATACCCACCCAATCTATATGATACCCGACTTAACAGCTACTCTGCCTCCATGTATACTCTCTGAAAACCGGACTCGGACCTTTCACGTAGGCCTACTACGCTTTGAACAACCCCTCTGGTTCGACGCATCGCTCGTGAATAACCTAATGCCCTGGGCTTGGCTGTCGAGCGGCGCTTTATAAGTTTCGAGATTACGATTTCGATTACATGCGTGGTTTGAACAGAAGGTAATGAATATTGACCTGCAGAGTGTGTCATCAACGTAGAGCTGGCTTAAGGCTTCACACGAGGATGCCATGGGAGTGTTCCAATTTCAGAGGTACGCTACACAGTGCAGTGATGGGCCCAATACATAGCCTTGTGGGCCTAGTTAGATCCGGCCAAACTCGAGGTTACGCAGAAAGTTCGCTCACACAAATCTTGCAAAGCCAGTTGAGGGCCTAGACGTTATCATGTTAGAGTCAAGCTTCTTATTAAAAGGTCTTTGTCACTTTACCTCATGTGCTGCGATTGTTAAAGTCATACGGCTGGCTAGACATAAGGTAATGCGACGGCGTGACATGTACATTTGAGCACTGCGTTCATTGTAGATAATCTAAGAATTAAAAAAATCCAAATGTCACGTTTTCCGACTAAAAGACCTTGCTCGTGATGTGACGCTATCGAAGAGCTGTCTCTGGTATCTCCACATTCGACGATTGGTCGTTTTATTCGAATAGTCTGAACCTAAGTCCCGATAATGAAATAGTAGACCGTCTCCTTCCTGTACCATTGCGTTTACGTCTCCCCTTCTGATGAGACTACTGTTTAGAATCTCATGAACATGCCAAATGAGAAGTCTCTCAGGTCGACCCATAACCTTTGACCTAGCTCTCCACAGATTCGATTTATCCAAACAAGTCGTTTTCGTCAGAGTCTTCAACTCGTAGTCTCCCACTCTGAACGGTTCCTTAAGAGACGAATCTCTCTGAGAGTTCAACGGGAAAAATAGATTTCGGAAGCTGTAAGAAGCTCTTCTGTCTATTTCCTCTGGTCTCATGTTCCCATGTATGCCATCGAGCATTGCCTTCCAGTTTATAGTTCGTGTTGGAATTATGAATTCGTCTAAATCCTGGTTTATGAGGTACTTTGTCCGGTACATCACCCTAAAATTACACTCGCTCTGAGCAAGAATCTGGCCGTGGTTGTGCATTTCATCCAGTGAAGATGGTCTGTTCCACGCGACTAATTCGACGATACCTATCAGAGAGTAAGATTGAAGGCAAGATATCACGTCGGCGTTGGGTGTCTCCAGGTAAAATACGAATTTGTCTACCCCGAGCAATCGATTCAGTTCGATGAACTCAATGATGCCCATCGCTGTCATGTAGTCTCCGAATAATGGCGGAATGCAGATGGTGAAATTGGGGGTATTCTTCGAAAAAACGGCGAGATTCTTTTGAAGATTCTTCTCCTCGAATCCATTTCTTGCTCTTAGGTCGACCAATCGCAGGTGGTTATGCGGGGCATGCGAGACATGACTCATCAGCGATACCCCACTGGGCGGATCGGTTGCTGGAGTTGGTGGTAGACTGCACAGTATCATGGCGCACATTAGACTGAAAAGCAAGCGATCAAATCAGCTAAACTGTGCATGTATATGTAATTTTCCGCAATGACGCTAGAATCAAAGCAGCAAATTTAATAGGCCTATTTGTGAAACCCAAATTAATTACGTATGACAAATTTTCTCAGATAAGGCTTCAGTAATATTTGAGAGATTATTATTTAAGACATTTGCTATATCACATAGGAGTTAGCATTGTTGCCTCTATGCTGAATCGGCGATCTTGTTTGACAGATGGGGGACACCCAATGAGAGGGACAGGAACTTAGGGAGGGGGACACACGTATAATGTGTTCCCTATCTGTAATAGGTGGGGAATCGTCCCCTCGACTCCTCCGGGATCGCCGTCCCTGCCTCTATTGATTTTAAGATTCATTCGTGACAGGTTGTTCATCTCTTCTAACAATTGATCGTTTCAGTAATCAATCGTATATATTTCTATAATAATTGCGGTTCTTATCAAATTCTGAAACGTAATATTGTTATTCTGCATTTTGCTTTGTAGTTTTAGCCTAAGTTTATTTCTAAACGAGTAAAATCCTGCTTTATTCTCATGGACAGGATTTTGTATGAATTTCAAGAACAATCGATTTTTAATTCTACAGGGTTTAAGTAGGCCTAAAACCAGTTGCTATTCAAGGATGTTTTAAAATCTGTTTTTCTTTTTTCTTGTTACATGTGTAAGTGCCTGGTCATAGAAATATTTATATTTCGAAATAAACAGCTCATGAGCCACATTTGCTCCTCCCCCCACACCGCTACGAGCCTCCATGCTCCAGCACAAAGGACCAATCCGCACCTTGAAGAACCTGCTCGAATCAAAGCCTATTTACGTCATTGAAATTTCGGTAGTCTTTGGGTTGGTTATTTAGGTCACTTGTAGTGTCGAGCCAAATCTTGTCAGTATTGTTTTATGTTTAAGGGTCCGATATATCAGAGAATAATATAATGAATCAGGAATATGGGTCCAAGCGTTTGTGAAGACATTGTCAGTTGAGGTGGAAGAGTGAATAGTAATTCTTGTAGATTTGGTAATTGCAGGTAGAAAGTTGTATTATCTCACATAGCATTAAAAGGAGCCTATAGCATTGTGGTTTTCTAATATCAAAATGACTAAATGATAATGAATTTGAATGAAATCGTCACCACACAAGCCAGTGATTAAGGCCGTATCAATTACTCAGCCATACTAAGTTTCAGAGATATCGGTAATATCATATAGACATTTTGATATTAAAAAACCCATTCAGAGGTTCGATGAAGCCTGGGCCATTTACAAAATGTAGATCCTTCAGTCCCATAACTCTTCGTCTCATTAAAATTACAAATGGTACGTCCTACATTGTCTATGTATAGATGAAAACGATAGACATCTAAGATAACATTTAATATAATCATTCTTTTTTATCAAATGCTTTTCATCTCTTTGTTTCGCAAATGATTCTATTATTTTCTTAGAAATCTACTTTTCGTGCAATATCACAGTTTATATTTAGTTAACATTTTTCAGTCCACTCAATCGTTGTTGTTCAATTATTGAACTATGGTCATTTTTGATTTGTCGCAGTACTTTGAAAGTTCTTTCACCACAAGCCACTGATGCGGGAAAACTGATGAAAATATGTAATGCAACAGTGATATTATTGAGCACTGCAGTTGGACCAAGTCCAAATATATATCTTTCAGTAGGTTTGTCGGTGCACATTCTTATTTGAGATTAGTGTCATGAACTCTTCTAACATCTCGTCCCCAAGATCGTTTGGGAGTTTTTTCTTATCACAATGCTTTTGACATTTCTTAGCAGCCGACAAAAAATCTTTGTGAGTCAAAATTTTAAACTCCAAAAAACTGCAAACAAATTACAAAATCATCTAATGAGTGAAACCGGTGTTGTAAACTTGATTGTAGTTTACGAATGTGAGGCAAAATAGATGATATAGGCCTATCACATTATTAATATCCTAACTCTTCAACCTGATTTTCATTGAAACTATAGTAACCTAAGTTATTACTTTAAATTATAATCCATGGCAGAAGGGATACATTCTGACATTTGTATTAAATGCTCGCTTAAAAGAATAATTTCAATATCAATTAGGCCTACTGCACGGTTGGCCTATGCCTTAAAGCAACATTTCACAATCATATATGAAACTTGCATATGTGCTCAACATTGGGTCCATATTAATTGAAAACTAAATAATCACAGAATTTACTTTTTTTCCTTAAAAATAATCCTTGAATTGTTCAAAATTATCTAGTCGGCGAGGCATATTACATTTTGATAAACACAGGACCGTTAACATATTTTTTAATATTTTTATAATATTATTCAAAGACGATATCATTAAGCTCCATTGTACTGCATTTATTTTGGTTATTGATCGAGAACCCGCTATAGTCGATTTTTATTTAATTATCTGTCATTAGAAAACGCCAGAGTCTCCAGTTTCTCGTCAATATAGTAATGCTCTTGACTTGCAAATTAATGTGATGAAACTGATAAGGCAGTTATTTTTTCAAATTTATTATTGCTTTGTCAAAATCGTTACTTATTAGAATCAAAAATAAAAATTTAGCATTGAGCAATAGTATTACAGAACATAGTTAATTTTAATTTTATAGGCCCATATTATTTCGAGGCCCCTTGTAAAGCAGAGGCCCGGGCCAAGTGGCCCGTCTGGCCCCCCCCCCCCTCTGATAGGGCCTGAGAATATGGCACGCTTTAAGGTCACATTTGATAACGAAGACTAGACCACCCTTCGTGCATGTCGAGTGCAATTGAATGGATGACCTTTCACGAGTTGTCTGGCCTTGGCAAAGTGACTGACGTTTGGCTAGATGCTCATTTATATAGAGTGGTGCTTTCCTTGGCAGCTTGCGAGAGGAGAAGACGTGGATTTTTATGTGCTGACTTACAAAACAATCATTGGACGAAAGAAAACACTGATCTGTTATACAACTGAAAATCCTAGGGCACGTGCTGATTTTATCGTTATATATCACTCTGAAAAAGAATTATATTAAATCAAAATAGGCCTACTTTAAAAGAGTAATTTTCACGAAGATGCTGTCTAATAAGAAGCAATATTCAGTCAAATTAATTATGAGACTATCAACGACAAGAAAATAATTAGGCCCTACATGAACGCAAAAATAGAAGGCATTGCAAAACATCTCAAAGGGCATTTTGAAGTAATGCTTTTACGTCTCTAGAATACGTCTATCAAAGAAATGAATTTTGCATTTGAAGATACTTCAGAAAGTGTTTTTCCTGGCAGTGACCATAATTAGATCCTGTAACATAGGAGCCTATTGTTACAAAAAGTCAAAACAACATACTTCACTTTTCATCAAACGATTTCGCATTGCATTTCATCACAGCATAACCACAAAATATCTACAAAGTAAATATGCATTACTCTACAGTAACTGACCGCGATCGTATGTCGAATGTGTTGAGGTCAGTTACACCAATGACCGCACTGATCATCGGCTGACCAAGTTTCTCTGACCAGAAGATACATTTCCAACTTTTTTTAGCTTGACCAGTGGCATTCCTTGGTAGGACTACGAAGATTCGAACCACCGGAAGTGACTTGGGATCGACATCTGGTGCCCGACGATCGTCCAGATATGCAGAGTAGACGTAGGAAGAATTCCCTTCCACTTGCTGAATAAGGACAATGAAATATGTGTAACTATAATGTAAAATATGATTTTAAAAGTCTGAAAAAATAAAAGAAAATATGTTGTCGAAGGGTAAGACCAGACTCCATACAGCAAGATACTTGTTTTGGCAATGCTAATCTTCAAAGTTGTCTACAAAATCTGCGTCTGGGAAACTAATTTTACACCGTCGCTATATCAATCTGTTAAAAACGAGCAAAGAATAATTTTCTTTTGTTTCACTGTTGACAATTGATACTTACTACTAGAGCGCTTGGACATTCGAACTCTATTGGATATTGGCATATTGCATCCACAATCCTACATAATCAGTTACAGCCAGTTGTATGTGTCGTGCCGATACCTGCTAGTATATCATCATATCTGTATTTAGTAGTCTGTTGACTTTAATGTGTTCGGTTATTTGGAATCGGTTTTATGTTTGAATGACCTATGCTGATAAAAGGCGATTAAGCGATCTCGCATTTTTTCGCATAAATTGACGGTTTTCGCATATATTCTAAAAGCGAAAGTTTTTGCAAATAATTGCATAAAGTTCGGAAATTTCGGACAGTGTCAACTATAATTGATTTGTCTAGGCTATTATTAGCTCATAATGGGGGAGGGGGCTATAGTTTACCGACCAGACGACGTAATTATTGATGACTATAGGACCCGTGGTTTATCCGATTGTGCGATCGTGCGATTTTTCGCATAATTTACGAACATTTTTTGCTTAGTCCACGAGGGCCTAGGATTTACATCTGACAACATCACAGCACAGGTGTGCGCTTAGCTAACTCATTTACTGCGTGCAACCTGTTAATACTTGTGTTTAAGAATTCACTTAGATCAATTACTTGTTCAGTGTGTTACAGTAGTGAGTTGTTTCATAAAATCGTGTTTTTACCCTATCTCCACCATCAGTAATTTTCCATTTAATCACAAGGTGAACTAAACAGAGTTCTTGAAGTTTTGACTATGCTGAGTTGCTGACCCAAATAGATGCGATGCTTTGAACTTAGTGTTAACTTCTGACGAAAGTGATAGTCTCCACACTCTGAATAACGTTGGCATTTATACAGACCAAAACTATTTAACTGACCTGCCTTTCCATGTGCATATGTGTATATATTTGTTAAATATGTCTGAATGTCAAACCGCAGTCAGTTAATCGAAGTCAGTCCAAAGCAATCATCCCTCTACTTTCTCTTTAGGAGCAACATTTTTAATTAATCAGCCATACTTTTCGGCCTTACATATAAACTGCAGAAGCATGTTATCTAAAATAAGCAAAAATCTTGTTGGCAAATCTTCTGTATCTGTCCAACCGCGCTGTCCGAAACTTAGTTGAGTGATGATTCAGAGTATTTAACTGATTTGCCTGATTATAATTTTATCCACAGAGCCAGAACGAGTGGCCTTGGGGGCGGTGTGGGTCTCCTAACACAAAAGAATATTTCATTTCAGGAATATGATTTATCTAAACTTAACTTATCTCATACCTCCTATGAAGGACTCTTATAGTATTGCTCATCGAAGGGGTTCATTCTTAACGAGAGTCACCTACAGACCTCCAGGCCAAATTTTGGATATATTTAACAATGACATCTAATGCCTACTTCCAATAATCTCCAGAGGGAATAAAGAGGGGATTTCAAAGGCGATTTTAATATCGATCTATTGAGGATTGGCGAACATACGTTTTGTTTTTGCTTGTATTCACTTCTTGTATCTGTCGTTACCAGAACTACGCGAACATGTCACTTCGCGCATCAACATTGACTGACGACTAACTCAGTAAAGGTTGGTTCAAAATTATTGACTCCACCATTTTGACATCTGATGTTTCTGATCATCTCCCCATATTGGTTAAATTTAATTTTATGTTTTGTCTCCAGACTGATATCTGATGATAGGGTGGTGTTTTGAGCGGTCATATATCGGTCATGTTTACATGTACATGTATAGCTTCCTCATCGGAGAGAGAGCTGGTGTTATTGGTGATGCTGACAAGAGGCATAGACCTGTCACCAATTTTTAACCCAATATTGACGCATTTCAGTTGACTATATTATATATATATATATATATATATATATATATATACTTGTATGATGTTTGCTATTGCTTGATATATATATATATATATATATATATATCAAGCAATAGCAAACATCATACAAGTGGTGTTTTGAGCGGTGTTTGCTATTGCTTGATATATATATATATACATATATATCAAGCAATAGCAAACATCATACAAGTTGCGTTACAAAAGATGATGTAATGGAGCAGTGAAAGTCAATGCTTAATATCCCCATATTGGTTAAATTTAATTTTATGTTTTGTCTCCAGACTGATATCTGATGATAGGGTGGTGTTTTGAGCGGTCATATATCGGTCATGTTTACATGTACATGTATAGCTTCCTCATCGGAGAGAGAGCTGGTGTTATTGGTGATGCTGACAAGAGGCATAGACCTGTCACCAATTTTTAACCCAATATTGACGCATTTCAGTTGACTATATTATATATATATATATATATATATATATATATATATATATACTTGTATGATGTTTGCTATTGCTTGATATATATATATATATATATATATATATATCAAGCAATAGCAAACATCATACAAGTGGTGTTTTGAGCGGTGTTTGCTATTGCTTGATATATATATATATACATATATATCAAGCAATAGCAAACATCATACAAGTTGCGTTACAAAAGATGATGTAATGGAGCAGTGAAAGTCAATGCTTAATATTCGACAGCAAATAAACTAAAAACAGAACAAACGGCGTTTAGGACCGAATGATAATTATACTGAACATTAAAATCCGCTTAGCGCAATGCCAAGTTTAACACGCTACAATAAAAATATCAGCGTGTTGAAAAAACCTGAAATGAATATGTTTATAAATTTATTCATCGTGGCGTTACAGAATTAATCGCACAGAAAGTCAAATAGATTTTGCGACGGCCAGCTTAGTCCCATCTCTGGATATCGTTCTATAGGGGGCGTAGACGCGGACCCTGTACGCCCTCTGCTGTCGAGTGTTTTCGTCTCGTTGGAGGACGGCCGAGTGACCTCGACCCATAGTCACGGGTGGTTGTTCAATCTACTGACCCACACACAACGAATGCCTGTTCTACAGGCACGTCCTCCTTGTGCCTTGACAAATACCGGACGTACGCCATCTTCAACCACTGTGGGACTATCCGTTGACATCTTCCGGTGCCTGCGAACGATGTCCACAGTTGTCGCTCTACCCTCACGACGAGTCTAGAAACTCTAAGCATTCCTTGCCATCTGCCAGCTGTATACGGGAATTCGCTGGTTGTGCGTGGGCCCACCACTGATGAATCTATTCAGCTTACAGTGCAGTGTTTTGCTAATTGACGTAGTTTTTTTTATGTAATGACATTTAATATCGTTTAGGCTAGTGCAGAGTGAGTAGGTATTTATATTCTGAGTAGGTATATTAAAGTCGCGCTATATAAATGTTCGATTAGTTTCGATAGTTTTTAATATTGTCTTCGTTTGTATAGTATGACGAACGTGAGGTATGCCAAACTAGTCCTAAGACATTGTCGTTCTAATGATTGTCTTCACTCTTCAGACATCATAAAGCACTAAATGATCCCTCGAAACAGCCTGAACGAACAAAGGCAAAGGCCGCAGAACCATACAAATATTTGGGTAGATGACTTCCTGGGTTGCAGCCATGCTCTCCATGAAGTCTTCTTTAGGGTGGCTGACAAGGGCAACGCATTTTTGTCTTCTCGTAGGCCTACCTCCTTATTTGTTGTCACCAGAATTCTTTAGTGTAAGACTTCTTATTCTATGTTTCTAAGCTATTCCTTGCTATTTCTGATGGTGATCTCTTAAATCAAAATAATTTTTAATTTAAAGAGCAGATGACTATCTGCTCTTTAAATCGTTTAAGTAATTTCGATAACCGGTACTAACGGAGGAGAGCAAGATGATAACGGGAAAACGATATGTTTAGGTTTCACAATCACCTCAAACGCGTTCATACATATAGGGGTTAGCAGTGGTAACACACAAATACTATCTATTTAGGTCAAACACTTGGGAGAGAAGACATATATTAGTAATGAAATACTCCATCTCATGTTGGAGTAATACGATGCACGTCTCGTCTTGACAGTTACGCCTCGTCTTGCTTGCTGATGGCTATTGGCAAGTCCAAAAGTCTCGCTTCTGGTGAATTTCAATGAAACTCAATTGTAATCGTAAACTCCATAATTCTAAAGCATCAGTCTAACACTGAGCGCAGGGCACCAGCTTATCCTCCAGCGCTACTTCGTATCCAGGCATTGATGTCCATTGGCGGCTCGACTCCGCCTTTCAAATTAGTGTTCCTCCTTCCTCATAAGTCCATCACCAAACAAAAGATTGGTTCGTCACCATTCGCTGGTATTATTTTATCCTATAAGGCATTTATCTTTTCGTACAGTTCAATCCCTTCCTTGAGTAGACTTCGAGTGGAACGCGCTAGCAAAGAATCAGTCCAGACAGAGTAGTAAACTAAGCGAAGCGTTACATGTTCCTTTTATGCTAAGGTTAAGATTAACAAGAACCGCATGCTACATACATGTAGGACTCTTAACCTAGATTTTCAGACTTGCCTGAAAGTTGCCAGATGGAACGAAAGACTTGCCTTTCGTTCCATCTCGTCTTTTCTGTGATCTGATTATTTGCCAGTTGGAGACCAGTAACACGACTACGACTATTACTACTGATCCCACCGACCATAGCAGTCGACGTTTCTGGAGGCATCTTAGGAAGACGAACATTCGCCCGGGTTCAGTGAAAAGAACAAACACTTGAAAAACACTCCAAAAACAATAGCCCTATGCTGTCTATTTTGGAATCACATCCGGTTGTGTAATCGCTCAGACATTGCTAGTAGTAAATATAGCAATCGCATCCTTGAAGCATGTGGGCGTCCATAGGTGAGGGCAAGGGAACACTAGCCCCTCTAGAATATGTCTCATTATAGCATTTAATGAAAGAGTATTATTCGATTTACCATCACATTTCACATTTATTTTCTATATCAGTCTGGGGCGCCCTAGTTGGACTATTCCGGGTACTTTCTTTGAGAATGTAGCCGATAAACGTACGATCTGTGGGCGGTGGGTGCGCTGGGTCCGTACCATTGGGATGAGACAGCAGAGGGGCGTCCAGATAGGTGGTTCCGGAGGCAAATGCCTCCAATTTCAGGTAGGGATGATACTTTATTAGTCTTAGGGAGGATATCTTGCCTTCCTGACACTTGGGACCGGGGGGTTTTGCCTCCATCACTCAGAGGAGATTGACGCCACTGAGGCAGCAAATGTGTCGGTTGGCTGATATCCGTGATAATGTATGGGCTACAGGCAAGTTACAATTAGATTTAATTAGCAGTGCTTAGTTCTTCGCTTAAACTAAAACACAATCAATTTGAAGATGGACAAATTAATTCTAAAGTTTTGGGGAAATGGAAATTTGGCGACTGTATGTCTCCAATGCATTCCGACCTTTCTGATGAAATTTACAAGAAACAGTCAACTGCAAGATTGCACTTGCTTCGGCTGCTAAGTAGGCCCTACGGGCATGGCGATAATGGATGCCATCTACCAGCCATCTACTGAAGCTGATTCAAGTTTGCTTCTTTCATTGGTTTGTACGTCGCAAGAGCACAAACGTTTACAAATGAAATTGTCATGAAATCACTTGTTGTGGGCACCTTGTAATAGCTGATTAAAGAAACTTGAACCGAGAGTGTGCAAGGAATATGCAAAAATGGTTCCAAATTTAAATATTTTTACACTATGTTTGTAAAGCAAGTGACACGTCGTTTAGTGTTCTCGTCACGAGTTGTATTGAGATGGGTTGAGAGTTGAGTTTCCTAATAGAGCACCCCGAATTCTATCCATCCATCACGGTAGCTATCATGACAACGTTAACTCTTCCAGTAACAACCTGTAAAATCAAGAGGTTTTTAAGCTTAAAGTGATTTTTTCTATTGCCCCCGCCGGAAAATGTCCTGTGGACGCCCATGATTCTAATAGACATTGTATTGAAAACAGCCTCTTTCTCTTTCTCTCTCTTTCTCTCTCTCTATATATATATACATATATATATATATATATCAGCCGGATATTTGTAGCTCTTGTACGGTCAGCTAACCAGCTAACGAGCTGCAGCTGCTCGCGCGCTCGCATACATCACTAAGTCTAGCCTCAAACACATGCCAGCGGCAAAGTTCATGAAATCATAGCATTTTGGTAAGCCTATACTGCAGCCCGATTTGTAATGGATATCACTGCGTAGCTAGAAAGCCCAGCGTTCACCCTCCCATCAGTTTCACCCAAGTGCCAGTCGGCGTCCATTTTGTACAAGGCTGCCTCAGCGATATATGAGTGTAAGGCATTAATACCGGCGAGGGGTTCTGGCTGCCAGTATTCCGCTGGCTCCAGCGAAACCCGCACACAATCCTTTGGCTGAATAATAGAAGGCTCTGATTTGGCTACCATTTTTGCTGACCTATTTTGACCTGTTTGTATGCATATAAAAGTTTTTTTATTATTTGAGACAGTGCTGCTTAGAGACGTCCTGTTGAGAACTCATCGGCGTCCGCATCGATGATGATGATGATGATGATGATGATGACGATGATGATGCTAATGATAATGATGATGAAGATGACGACGACGACAACGACGATGACGATGACGATGACGTTGACGATGATGATGATGACGGTGGTGATGGTGAGGTCGGTGGTGGTGGTGGTGGCGATGATGATGATGATGATGATGATGATGATTAATTAGTCTTATGATGTCATAGTCATCCTGGTATAATGCAGTAGATTTTCAATGGATAGAACTGCAGAGCCAGAAATAATTAGGTTCACACTCCCATTAGTTGGAGCCCAGTGCCAGCAAGCATCCGTATTGCACTAGGCTGCCTCAGCGACATTTGAGTATAGTTGGGCGTCGTCGTAGAAGTTCAATAGTAGTAGTGGTAGTAGTAGTAGCAGCAGCAAATCCAGCAATTGTAATAATAACGATAGTTATGTATTTAAACAGCCAATGATAGCCTGGCCTATGATGATAGCTGCGTAATAGTTTAGCCATCATTATTCAGCAATTCAATGCGGTGACATTAAGCGGTATTATTGCAACACTGGATTTCAGCGACGAATATTAAAATATTATATGGGTCGTTCCAGACTTTGTTCTGATTCTTTGTCTCTTAGATAATGTTTGTCGTGATCGTTATCGAAATCTCCAAACTCCTAAAGCGTAACTTGAAAACCAAGCGCAGGGCACCAGCTTATTCACGTGCGCTGCGTCAAATCAAATATATTGTCGAAAGGTAGGCCTATAGATAGTGGTCAATTTGTAACTGCGGAGGTGGTGGAACTGTAGGAAGGGCGTTTCTCCCACCCCACCCCGCGTAAAAATTATCTGCGGCCTCTTCTCCCTTGTCAGCATCGCAATTTGCAGCTTCAAGGGCCTGTGCTCATAAAAAACATTGTTTTTCTAAATGAAATGCCTATGTGTACTCACTAACACAGCGTTTCCCAAACTGGGTTCCGCGGAACCCTAGGGCTCCGTGAGATGAAGACAAGGGTTCCGCGAAAAACCTTCAGTGTGAACAAATGGAGGATTTTACTTAACATCTGTGTGTAACTTTATATGAAAGAGAATTCATTATGTCCTTGTCATGAATATTTGTGCTATTATTAATCAAATTTAGGCCTAAACCTATAATTGTCTGCATTCCCAAGCATTTGTACCTACCACAGAATATGTTTAATTTTGGGCGGGCGCCAAAAATTTTAGACCAAAAGGGGTTCCACGGCCACAAAAGATTGGGAAACGCTGCACTAACACATTCTTTACTCACCTGCGCAGAAAACGAAACAGTCGCATTGAACACATTGTGACCCTGTCGAACTTAATTAGAGAAAGCGTTATGTACCGCCTTATTTGGGTTAATATTTATAGGCCTATGAATAGAGCGTGGATAATATTGCACCAAAAATGTTTGCTATATCGAACTTGGTTCCAATTGCACGAAAACTTAACAATCGCATTTAACGTGTGTATAAAACTTGAACTTAAAATAAGATTATAAAAATTGCATGCAATCAGCAACAATCGTATTTCACATTCATGAACTAAACTAGAGAAATCACGATCAACATTTAGCACTCGTTATTCAACACATCCAGTGACGTCGGGTGCATTTTGAAAGTGGGAGGAGGGCAAAAAATGAAACTTTAGCAAAACCGCGCGAAGCGCGAGATTTTTACCCTCCTCTGTTTCCGAGTGCCCCCCTCTGCCAATTTACAGAACACCAGTCTGTGTCCCCTTTGCAGGGGAACGTGGTCTAACCAATTATGACATATCTAGAATTGTTTGTATCATTGGGCATTATGTCGGCTTCTAGCATTCAAAGACCTGCCAAAGCCATAGACTACATGTTGCGAATAAGATACGGTAACAGTTCTGTAAGCTGATGCGGTTGGCCTACGACCGGGCTAAAGAAGCATCACTTGATGCCTTAACGCGCTATATGTTGTTTAGGTGACTTTTCAGTGCCAGGATCTTGTGAGGTCAAGCGAGCCAAGAGGACAGCAAGCACGGAGAGATCTATAGATAGCCTACATGTAGAATAGAATATGGCGCTCCGGAAGAAACCGATCGATGGTGGTGTCGACTTTGACGTCTGTCGAGGTTGTACAGGATAATCAAGAAACAAATTCAAACATGAAATAGCTTGACAGTTTTATAATTCATGTATGAGAGTATAAAGCTGGAAATAACTTGGCGCTTTGACAAATTAAATTGACATGATTATAATTAATAGGCATATATAATAAGCTCAGTTTCGGTTCCAGGTCAATTGCCACAGGGCCAGACAAGTATAGACAGACGGCATATCAATGTTAGCCCGTAATGTCCCTTAGATCCTATCCTGATTCCTCCTCTTCCTCCTATCTCCCTCGACGTTTCAACTCCAAACACCATCCACCTTAGCCGTCTACCTGTCTGCCTGCCTGCCTGACTCTCTGGATTTGACCCTCTGCCTATCGATTCTGTTTTGATTAAGCGCCTGTGAATAAGCTGGTTCCCGCGACTTCGCTTTTGTGGGCGCTGTAGAAATGCTGAGATTACGATTACGATTACTGTGACAGAAACAGTAATGTTCCTCAATCTGAGGCAGGAATCAATTTAAATGAAGAGATGGTGAATTATTTCAGATTTTCTGACAGCCAGCGTTGACCTCCCCCAGAGATACTGTACAAGATTTATACTTCAAAAAAACGATCGAAAATTTTACCGATTGATCAACGCAGAGAAAACCAACCAATGGTGATTGAAAATACCAAACAGACAACTAGACAACGGTAGCCAGCAATCCAGTAGCTATGAGGCAGGATGGCATAACACTGAAGACGAGGCAAGGGTGAGACGAGGCATGTCTCGTCTTACTTCAACATGAGAATTAATAAATAGTAATTGAAAATTTTATTACCATATCTAGCTGCTTCGACAAGCGTCTGACTAAAAATTAATATTTATACAGTGCTATAGCCTCTGCTGACGTTTAAGTTTATGCACGAAGGCATTCTTATGTGGCTACTGAACCAGTCAATAAAGTTTCAAATCCTCATTTTACTTTCTTTGATAAGTGGCGGTAATCGAAAGTTGTTAAACGATAATTAATAGCTATCTGTTTTGAACAAAAAATTTAGACTGCATTCCCTTAAGAATAGCTTTGAACAGCTTAACCGGAGCCTAGGATAAAAATAGTTCACAACAGTACAAGAAAATGTTTCAACTGACAATTAGCGGTGTGCGCGTGTGTAAGTTGATCGGTTTATCGGGCGGTGTGCGCGTGTGTAAGTTGATCGGTTTATCGGGCGGTGTGCGCGTGTGTAAGTTGATCGGTTTATTGGGCGGTGTGCGCGTGTGTAAGTTGATCGGTTTATTGGGCGGGTGCGGGTGTCTGTAGACCAGTTTATTTGGCCATGCGCGTCGGTGCCGGAACGGCGTTCCGGCTGAAATTGACCACTGCCTATACATGTAAACTATAGTTCGAGGAAGGGCAGAGTCCTGTTGAGAGCGGGTCAGAGGAGGCGGAGTAGCTGTTAACAGGGTTGTCGCTTTGGTCGAGGATTTGAGGGTATTATTACTATTACTATTATTAATACTATTGTTAATATTATTGATGATATTAATACTATTATTTATATTATTAATATTATTAATTATTTTTATTACTGATGGACTGAATTAAAAAATCATTAACCGAATTAATCAGTCAGCCGTTAGTCAACCGACCAATAAGTAACTCAACTAACAAATTAATTAATTACATAGAATTAATTTAATTTAATCACTCAATAATTAAATGTTGAACGTTATTTACATCAATTTATGAGTTTTGAGCTGTACCATGAGATGCCATGGTTCGCTGAATGGCGTGAGCTGTTCGTTGAATACGTTGGTAGATTAAGAGTTGAAAAGGCTGAGGTGAGATTTTATCTTGGTTGAGGTGTTGTTTTATATTGAAAACATCCGTGAACTTTTTAAAGCGTCGAGTCTGTTGCCATTTTCCTATTTACTTTTCATCCAGTCCAAAAACATAAATGGCACCGCTGTCTCACGCTCAATACATCAGACGACGGTCGCAATTAATCATCCCAAACAGGTTTGGGTAAATCCAGTTGTGTGACTGGCGTCTAACCCTTCCCAAAACTGGATTGGGGAAGAAACCCACACCCTCGTCTATGATATTAATTATCGTATTGCAATTCTGTATTACCCCTATTGAACAATCTTCAGTTTCAGCATAAAACTTCGACACTACCGCAACGTCAACTTCTCACTTTCGGAAACCATGTGACATCGTTCTCCCAACTCCAATCCCCTTGGTAGACTCCTCTGGGTGAGTCCGTTCCAGGGTTGGGCGAGTCCGTTCCAGGGTTGGGCGAGTCCGTTTGAAAGCCAAGAGGAGAGCGCGGAGAGGACACGGAAACGGCCATTTCGCTGTTCTTTCCAGAGGCGGAGACTATGGAGGGCAGGAAGGTTCGGTGCCCTCCAAAGTATCAGGTGGAGCGGACGGAGTTGCTTACTATACTACCAATATTTAATAAACATTTCCCATATATTCTAAATGTATGCAGTGTTTTACGCTGTTCATCAATATTTGCTGCATCCAGGTTTGAAAAATTTGAAATTTTCTTCCAAATCGTCCCCAACCTCGATCCCTGGGGGATCGAGGGGTCAAGTCCCCCTCCACCTTTAACAGAGAGGGGACACATTATACGTTCCCCAACCCACATTTCCTAACCCTTCCATTGGGTGCCCCCACCTCTGCCTCAACCTAATTTTTTCCATCTGTCCCCCCCCCCATTCCAGGACCAAGTCTGCATCTATGCTTCCTCCCCTTGATTTTTGTTAGGATTTGAAGGTCCTGATGACGTCAGTGATTTCTTTCCTACAGATTGGACACAACGCCTTCGTCGAATTCTTGAGGTCAACTGCGCATGCGTAGCAGAGGCACATGTGACCACACGTGTACAGCACGCAGTCAACGTCCTTCTCAAAACATACAGCACACTCGTTATCTGATGACATCTTCTGCGCGTCACGCAACCCAGATTTTTGACTGACAACCGGAGGAAGTGGTGCTTCTCTCTTCGGCTGGTTCCCTACGGTTCTGTGGGCTTTTTTGATACCAAACCTTTCCACTAGATTATTCACTCGGCCTCCGACTGCTAACACGAGGGGCGTGGGGGCGAATTGTGAGGATACTTGGGGTTGTTTCAATGCCGGCCGTCTAGGGATGGGCGGAGGGTTCGGCCGAGAGGGGGTAACACCTTCCGTCATGCGTTCGTGTTGTGTAGGATAGACTTGAGCAGTTTGAGCCGAAGCGTTATTTCGATTCTGCGAACGAGGAATAATTGGCGAATTGTTAGATCGAGAAGTATCAGAGGTTGTTAGGCTGTTGTTGTTGTTCGATGTCGTGTTTGTACCCTCAAAGTTGCCTATGGTAGAAGGAAGATGGTAGCTTGAGCTCGATTCTGAAAGCAATGAAAACCAGAATTGTACTTTTAGATAGTAAAATATATCATTTCTATTGCCTTGTAGCGGATCGAAAGAAAAATGATTTGATATTTGGCGCTGCTCTGAGACGCTCTCTGCACTAGCCTACATGATGTTAAATGTCATTACTAACGAATATGTTTTATGAATCGATAGATTGCCACTGAATATAGGCCTATAGCACGGGAAGCTAATCGCTAAAGATATTATACATACCTAGAATTTTCATCTCTCTGACGTTTCCGAGTTCGAAGAAACCCCACAATGGAACCGTTTTATCCAGGAACATCAGCGAAACCGGTTTCCCGTCGTTTTTGGTGAATTTAATCTCACCTGTAATTACATTCATTTATACGTATAATAAATTTATAGTCACACTCCCAATATCTGGAGATAACTATGGTTACAAAGATAAAGAACCTCTCGACTGAGTTATTTTATTATTTTATTGGAAAATAGAGTTAGAACACAATTCGAAAAAACTTAACTTTCTAAAACTGCGTCCCAATCCTATTTCATAAATTGCTTAAATTTCTTTAATTTTTTCTACTGCTTATTCTCTATTTTTGAGTCCATAGACTTAGAAAAATAAAATAAACAGAAATTTTGTATAGCACCCATTCAAGATTGCCTACTTGAGCTACTTGAGCTAACCTCAGTCGAGCAGTACAGTCTTAAGTGTAACAAAACTCAAACCGTCTTCAGGTCTCGTTGCTTATCTGCGTTTCATAAATAGCTTGCCCTCTTTTCTCGCCCAACTTGAAAAAATGGTTTACGTTAATAACCGCGATTACAAAACAGCGATAGTCAAACCCGCGATCACAAAATAGCGATGCACAAAAATCGCGATCATCGGAATAGCGATTTCAATATGAAGCTTTGTGATAAAGGAAATGTTTTGAACGGCAATCCATTATAGTTACTAAAACTAAATTTTCATCAATGAGACTGCCAGTTTAACAAGAAACCATGATTCCATAAATCCAGCCTCAGTTTCCAATAACATTTTATAATCAATATTGTACATTGTCGCTGATGAAAAAGCAGTTTATTGTGAAAATAGAAGCTTCTTTGATGAAAATGGAACTTGCAATTATCACGAGCATTAATAAGATAATCCCATGTAGGCCTATAATTGTAGCCTATATAAAAGGCGTATATATGTAAGTACCAACGATTTATCCTTAGAAATAAACCTTCTAAATAAGCATAATTCTCAATAATTGAACCAATTTATGTACATTTATAAACAAATTACAGATCTTCAATGAATAATCGCTGCTTTGATGATCGCCATTTTGAAACAATCGCGCTTTTGTGCGTCGTTGTTTTGTGATCACGGTTTTTAACGTTTAAACGGATAAAGAAACTACACTCACCTCCACCGTCCACGTTCTCCACGAAATGAAAATCCAGTTCATCACCCGGACTCACATTTGCGAATCGCGTGTTATCGATGACCCAGTACTCGGGTCTATCGTAGAGGAGATCGCAGTCTTCGGGGAGACCCTGAACCACCAGAGTGTCCGGGTCACAGCTCGTCATCCCGAATCCCAGGACTCCCTTCGAACCATCGGACAGCGAGTGGACACGAACGGTGAGGCTCTCTCCCAGGAAGATAGGACGGTTCGTGAAGACGTATCCGGAGCAGTCCACATCCGATCCGGACCTTCTGGCCACGACTCGATTCTCCCTATCCAGGAACAGACTGGTCACGTGAATGTTGAAAACAAGGCGCAACGACGGGCGGATCTGGGCCACTGACATACTTGCTATCGGAAGTCGACGTCAACAATTGCTGCGGGATGTCTGTTTGTCGATAATTGATTACAATCTGAGGGTTTCTTGCAAGACAAAATGGCGGCGTTCGTTAGTATTCTTTCGTTTCACATTCTGTAAAAAATAAGTCATATTATTACAGTAACTATATATGAACAAGAAAATAATTAGAATCGTCTCGTCGGAGAAGAATAATTTGCTGCTGACATCTGTTATCAATATGTGTATACGCCTACGTCATCAGAATTTAAACATATAGATAATCGACTCTCGCACGACGATTTAAATAGTCTTAATGCACGCTCACTAAACCACAGAACGATAAGCATGCAGTATGATACAACTGTGTTTGATATTGTCATCGTTCCAAAGTTGAGAAATGCACATAAAATGACCGCATATAAGAGAGAATATCGATGATTATGTGAATGGTTCACATACGTAGTATTAGTAGAAGACGAATGGTTCACGACAAGCGGTTGAAAATTTGGTAGGCCTAGGCAATAGCTGCAATACGCATGCTCCGTACATGATGTTCATTTAAAACATATTGAAAGATGTACAATAATTTCGTCAAAAATTGATCTTTTGTCTTTCATTTGCAATTGTATATTTTGCTTCCACGCAGCGGACAAAAGGTTCATGATCAAACAGTTATTATTCGCCAACTGTAAATAGAAATTGGATTGATGTGACACGGTTGCAAATGAAGGGGTTGCTCAAGGTCTCTATATTCACGGGTGGCGTTTTAGAAGCGTGGATTTAGAGTACCATTGTAATGATTACGATAGCCTTAGCGGGAACTCGAACCCATACTATGGGCTTTGCAAGGCCAGAGCTCTAATCATTAGACCACCGTGTTTCTTGCTAAAAATAAAGTTACAATCCTCGTTTGAGTGAAACATCACGCTCACCAATATTTAAGTTCAACCTCATCCGTAAGGTACCTGAAATCCACCGCTTTTTGATTTAGTTTTGCCATATTTTACTGCCTAATATTTGCAGTTATTTTACTGTTTATTGCACTAAGTTATGGTGCCTTTCTCATGACGATGAACTAATTAAGCCTACAATTAGGCCTACATTGACGATTCACCAACATAAATATTTGCCTAAATCGTCATAATTTCTACCGATTGAAAGGGTCTCCCCAATAGCGGGACTTCTTAGGTTCCTTAGGGGTTATTTCTTTCCCTATAATTGGCAACTGTCAATCCCCGTTTAATTTGTATGTTCTGCTATTCTGTTTGATTGTCAATAACTGAAAAACATGGTTATGGTTGAATATCATCTTATCGACTTGTCTAATATGCACTTCCAATGTTTGTTGCCATTTATTTGGAAGTAAAACCCACCAACACGCATGAAAAGTGTATTGTTAAAACGTCATAATACCTATTACGTCAGCTTTCCTTTGTTCGTAACGTGGGTATTTTTTTTTATTAAGCTGCTTTCCCCAACCGTAACGATATCTCACACAAAGGACACCATCTGTTTATCAGACCTTTGACCCCGCAGTTTATTGTCAAATACAAAAAAGGCGATAGACGAGGCAATATCTGTCTGGATAATAAACGAAGGCGCCTAAGAAAGTCGGCAGAAATAAGAGCTCAGGTGGATAGGTTGATATATTGTGGTGGATAGATTGGGTGTATAATGGTATAGATATATTAGGGTTGATAGAACGGGGTGGATTAGTTTGATATAATATATCAACCCAATATCATCGGGGTGAATAGATTTGGGTGGATATAAAAGGGTTGATAGATTGATATATCAGAGTGAATTGATTAAGGCGGATATTGGATATAATGGGGGTGGGGTGATCAATGGGGCAACTTGATTCCCCAATGTTATTGGAGCAAATCCTCCCCCCATTTTGACTGACAGACGGACAAATATTATTCAATGATGAATAATAGATTGAACGAAGTTAATGTCGCACACACTGACACTGTAGAATAGAACAGAATGGCTCAACTGCAAATAATAAAAAGATTTCTAATGGCATATGCCGCATAATGCTTTAAAAAAATTAGCTCCACAATTTCGAATTGAGGTCTTCCCTCTTACTTTTCGGATGGAGCATTTGCTCCAAGGTTTCTATAGTGTAGACGCCTCTGGGTGTACATAATGGGGTGAATAGATTAGGGTCGAAATAATTGGGTGGATAGTTTGCTATATCGTTACTTTCAACTAATTACAATATTGGTTCACAATGTAGGCTGCATTGGTTTGTATCTGCTCGTATCTGGATCTAGTTTCATCGGCACTGAAGCACTCTGGATGACGGATGGTCCGTCAATCATTCATAAGGCCACACCCCCACACGAGATAACGGTACACGCCAGTGCGTGTACGCCATATCTATTAGTATACCTTGGATGTAATCACAGGTAGGTCTTTTCACACAAAAGCCTGCTCTACCTGGCTGTGAGTCCACTTGACGCCCACCTGTCATCTACCTCTGACCACCTGACTGAGTAGTTTGTGAACGCTATTTAATGGTGCTGCTTGAATACACGCACGTATAAGATTGTATGTATGTAGGCTATAGTCTAACCGTTTCGAGTGTTAGCTAATAATCTTTATATGTGTTCATGCCAAGCTTTATCTCGATCACTTATGTTCCGTCCATTACTTGTGGCCAGTCATGTAATCTTATGTTGAATTTAATGTATGCCTTTTAAAGGCTATTCTAACGGCTTCAATAAGGATTGATTGATTGATTGATGGATTGATTGATGGATTGATTGATTGATGGATTGATTGATTGATGCATAGATTTTTTTCTATTTCTTCATTCGGAAATTTGATTTTGCCCTTCGAACATTTTTGCTCAGAAGTGCACACGCCTCGACGATGCAATTGCAGTTGTATTGCAGAGCAATAATTGTGCGCGAAAGACTTGCTCAAAGTCCCTAACCGCACTCTCCGCGTTACAGGCCGACCGCTCTAACCAATCGACCACTGTGCCTCACATATATGTAGGATATACATGCATTAGGCATGCATGTATGTATGTGTGCATGTAGGCACACATGTATGTGTGTAGATGTAGTCCTATGTACGCATTGTATTGAATTTATAGATTTATGAAGCGCCTTTTAGAGTACGACCTAATCAGAGGCGCTTCGAGTTTCCTTTTGTAGCCTTCAGCCTGAATACTGTTTGCTAAGGCTACAATGAACTAGATTTAGATGATAGCGAAAAGCTTCGCGTGATAAGAAAAGTCTTATTTGCTCTGGAACACGTTCAATTCCGTCCATTAGAGTCGTGACTGCTTTGCCCTTGCCTATAGGGGCCCGGAATCTCTGCCCAGGGGCCAGGAATTTTTGTCTGCAGGCCTGTGTACAAGGAGAGAGAAGTCACGAAATGCATATAATAATAGTATTCGACTGAACATTGTGGTCTAAAAGTTATGGTCTTAGAAACAAACACGTTTTATGTGTCCTTTGTCGTGTTTCTGCGGGTCCACCACATTTGTCCATCCAGCCATAGTGTTGGAGCCTGACCCAAAAACGCTCTGGAAGCAAGAAAAAAAACTTTAGACCGAATGAAGGCTCTGAGCTTAAGCCAGTGTAAGTGGTTGGCCTTGAGGGTCGAGATAAGTGAGAAGCGATGAAGGCGGGAAATCTAGACATAGTAATAATGCGAATTAGTAAGTACCATGTACGTTAACTTTCAAGCAGCGCATTTCAGGAATCCCTCAAAAGCAACATGTAATGTAATGTAATCAACGTGAACATAATAATTATAATATGTCGGTCGGTCTAAAGACTCGGACTATAATTATATGCGTGACGTACTGACGCCTTGACCTTTGCACTTTACTCAGATGTATCACATGGATGAGACATCGATCCAGCCAAAGATCGATATGTGAATGTATAGGCCTATACTAATACAGTCAAAGATCGATAAGATAGGTGAGCTAATTAAGTTTTTGTACGCACGAATGCGGTTTATCTAAGCGTCGTGTGAGGATGAATCACTTGCGCTTTCTCAGATAGTTCAACAAATCTTTGTCGTCCACTCCAAATTCATATAGCGCTACTCTTAAGCTATGAGCGCAGGGCAGCAGCTTACCCACGAGTGCTGGGTCGTATCAAATGGGTTGTTGCGGAGATGCCAAGGAGAGATTATGTGTAGTCCGACTGCCAGACAGTTAAAAGGACGACTAAGAAGTTCTGTAGTGTCTCGTATAGACTACCTAGTCTTTCACGTGCTTGGCTCCACGGCAAGACCACAAATGGTTCACCGACAAATGGTTCACCGACAAATGGCTGACCGACAAATAGCTGATGACAAAAGGTTCACCGACAAATGGTTCACTGACAGATGCTCACCGACAAATAGTTTACGACAAATGGTACACCGACAAATGGTTCACCGACAAATAGTTGACAAATGGTTCGCCGACAAATGGCTCATCGACAAATGATTCATCGAGAAATAGTTAACCGACAACTTGTTCGCGACAAATGGTTTACGGACAAAAGATTCACAGCCAAGAAGTTCCTTTTCGCCCACTGCATTGGTGAAATGGGAGTTGGATTGATTATTACAATCCTTGCTAATACAGCTTTTATTTCAGCAAGAATTATTTTAATCAATCGAATTTCTATTTAAGCATGGATTCTTCTCAATGATACGACTTTCATTGCAACGACCATTATTTTCATTTATAGGTCATTATTTATGAAGAATTCCTGTCATCAATTCAACTTCTATTTAAGCAAGCATTATCATTGGGCCCTTTTATCATTCCAACTTTTATTATAATGCAAATTGAACTTATATTAGCATGTAACACCACCAATAGCCTAGTGGATCCCTATTTGAAAGCACAAGCACAATTGACCCAATTAGCATTCAGCTACTGATAATGATTATAAGGTTTTCGAATCTAACAGATGCAAGTGTAACAAATGGAGTAGCGCTCGTGAATAAGCCGATGCTCTCCGCTTAGCTTTCAATGGGCGCTGGATAAGTTTGTACTTGACTAATGTATGATTACTAAGATCATCCTGTTGCTAGCATGGACTCTGACCTTCCTCTGACAACCCTTTGAACAACCCCTCTGATTCGACGTAGCGCTTGTGAATAAGTTGGTGCCGTGCGCGTGGCTTTCGAATGGCGCTGTAGAAGTTTGGAGATCACGATTACTATAAAATCGGACACGATTGAGCTGAATGATTCTAAACCCATTATCATGATCGTTATCGTAAAACCCTGATTTATCTGACACCACTTGAAAGCTAAGCGCTAGGCACCAGCTTAATCACGAACGCTAGCTGCGTCTTGTCAAATGGGTTGTCCAGTGACGATCAAAGGAAAGTTCCTCGTTCGGTTGCCAAACAAAGATACCAGAGAGAGTCGTAATCGTAATCTCGGAATTTCTACAGCGCCCACAAAGGAGAAGTCGAGGGAACCAGCTTATTCACAGGCGAGAGGAGACAGAAGAGATGCTAAAGTGGATAAATATTGAGGACGAGAAAGATTGGAAGGTGGCCGATTGGGTGGATTAGGGTAGGGGGTGGGGAAGGATAGAAGGATTATAGAGTAGGAGGATTATAGAGTAGGAGGATTATAGAGTAGGAGGATTATAGAGTAGGAGGATTATAGAGTAGGAGGATTATAGAGTAGGAGGATTATAGAGTAGGAGGATTATAGAGTAGGAGGATTATAGAGTAGGAGGATTATAGAGTAGGAGGATTATAGAGTAGGAGGATTATAGAGTAGGAGGATTATAGAGTAGGAGGATTATAGAGTAGGAGGATTATAGAGTAGGAGGATTATAGAGTAGGAGGATTATAGAGTAGGAGGATTATAGAGTAGGAGGATTATAGAGTAGGAGGATTATAGAGTAGGAGGATTATAGAGTAGGAGGATTATAGAGTAGGAGGATTATAGAGTAGGAGGATTATAGAGTAGTAGGATGCGGAAGGATCGGTGATTGGCAGTGTTGTATCCAAGACTTGAAACTTCAAGACCAAGACGAGACCGAGACAGTGAGGTACCAAGACCGAGACACTAGGTTCAAGACAGTACGAGACAGTAAAAGACAAATGATCCTATATAAAATACTGTAAAATAATAAAGTATCAGTTTTCGGTAATGAGGTTCATTTGTAACTTCGATTTGAGACTTATAATGTATATAGTACCAAGTCCTAAGAATAGTTTTTATATTGCCGCGTTTTATCTTTATCGATATCTTTTCGTTGGCCTATGTTCTGAATAGTATAAAGAAAGCCTTAAGACAGTTAACGCAAAACTTATCGAGACTGCTTGTTCGAGTCAGAACAAGACTTTCACTTCAAGACAGTTTCTAATAATTCGAGACACTACCTCGAGACCGAGACATCAGGCATCCGAGACCGAGACACTGTCTCGAGACCATACAACTCTGATGATTGGGGTTGGAGAAAGGCAAAGGATTGTGGATTATAGGGTAGGATTTTTGAGGGATTGCGGTAGTCTTAGTATGACACGGGTAAGGCCTACACACGTCAACAGGTGTAGATGCCAGCAGGAAACAATCGATGAATGACTTACCTTTATTTTCAGTATACGACTGCAGATCATAACAGTGGACAATCTCTCTCAAACCTTAACGGAGCCGATTGGAGCAGTACAACTATCTGAATATGGACAAATGTTTACTTGAACCCTTTCAGTCTTGAGTTTATCATTCGTGGACAAATATTCGTCTCTGAAAATATGCCTCCATAACACGACGGGTTCGTACAACGCGGTCTTGGCCTACAGCAAAAGCTACTTGTACGTCAGTGGCGTTTTGTGTAGGCTATGCAAAGGCCCTGCATTCGACATAACAAAAGACCAACAAACACCTGGGCGGATCTAGCAATACAAACCGTTAAATCATCGGCGTGATTTTGCTCAACTGGTATACAAGTCCTGTACAGATATGTAAATTAATCACGTGGTGAACTGTGACTATTTTTAGAGAATTCGTCATGAGACCAAAAGGAGACCACGCCAATAGCTGGGAGCGCCACCATTCGTAGTTTTTCTTGCTCAGTTTTTGGGAATAGGAAAAACAAGATAGTTACTAGTTATTAAGGAATGTATGTGCGTTAGGGCGAGACAAATGATCACGCTTCAATAGCAATCATGTTAACAGACAGAAAACAAGGAACTGCAATTGAATTTAAGTTAGCCTATAATGAGAGTGATTGTTCCAATTGATTGTTCCAATTGATTGTTTCAATCAAGCTACACAATGAAGATAGTTATATAAAAATTAATATACATAGATAAAATAGCTGACGACATAATCTATACCCTGACCTTGTAAAGTATGTGCAGGATCTACATTTTTCGAGCCCAGCAGAGACGGTCTACAGCTTAATGCAAGGATCTTGGATGTATCCAATTTAAAATAGGCTACGGTGATTATCGAAACATAATCATTTATGGAAAATTTAGGGGAAATGTAGAGCAGGTGATTATGGGTAATCCGGAGAACAACGTTCAACGAATATGTATAGTTCCTTTCTGGAAAGAGACATAAATGGTGTCCCTCCCTCCATCACTCGCTTACTACATTTCTTCCACCTATCCTTTGTAGTAGATTCTGGTGTTGAACGAATCCTGTGGCTGCCAGGATCGTGCACGTTGCCGTCCTCTATCCAGGTTTTTGACTGATACCTCTTCAAGCAATTTTTCTGTGCAATAGTTGCAGACATATGGAATGATTTGGACGACAGTACCGTTTTCAGTGGACACTATCACAGCTATTAAGGGGAAGCTAAAGAAGTAGGCTGTCGAGCAAGTTCCAGGTCAATTTGCAGTGGTTTAATACAGAATTCTGTCACTGTTCACACTCTGACATCGCCAGTCCCAAGCCTGGACAAAGGAGGAGGGCGACGCTAATGATTTTTTATCACACGGAAAGTGTAATTAAAACTGCAACATGCAACCATCAACCAACAATAACAGAGGATAAACGTATTCTGAACCACTTTAAACGCGTTATATGTTATTCCCATCCAAATAGCAACTGATTCGAAATCTGATTAAACCCGTTCATACGTTTCAATCCGACGTCACCAAGGTCACTCTAATATCGGAAGATGGCGCATAGGATGATCTCCAGCGTTCGATAGCGCCCATCAAGCCAAAAGACACGAGAACCAGCCAATTCCCAGGCAAAGTGAAATCGGCACCAGGTCAAGATCAAAGGGTCGATCAAAAGATCAACTAATCCATAAGATCGTTTCTTCACTTGTTCAAATAGCTCGGTAATGTCTACTTAGAAAACAGTTCGCGTTGCTCTAAATTTCGCAAAATAAGTTATGCGGGAATATCTTCACGACGCGTGTTCTCTACATTGTAATAATAACGAGGAAAGCGATTGAGAGTGCTTAGAATATTCAACAACATGTTGTCATTGAAAATTCGCTGCCATTGTTTAATATTCTAACGCCGTGTTATTTTGATATTGGAATGTAATCGTGATGTGGTCACGAATGCTTTAGCAGTTGATGTACATGCAGTTTCAATGATGTCGCTCACCTGATTATGTTCTCGGATGCAGCTGTCCAGACTCTTTGAAAGCATGGCTGCAGGATATCGTTCGGTCCAGTCTCTGAAACTGAAACGACGATATATGTGCAGAAGCCCAGAGGCAAAGTTCCACTCATTGTCTCTTTTACGACCAGCATCGTTAAAATTTTCTCCAAGCTTTATGAGCGGGATGGTTCGACGCCTGGGGGTTCGGTCAGTGTCATTGCGCATGCTCACGTGATGGTATCCTTCCGGTGTGTTTTGCCTGGCGTTTATTATCGCGACTGTGACCGGACGGTATAGGTGTCGCATTTGGTGCAGGACAGTCGCTCGCTTGGAACGGCAGACGACAACGACGAACCCTCATCGTTTGGACTCAAGTGAAGAGAACTGCCGAGGAAACGAATGGAATCTTAGTCGGCTCACGATAGGTAGCCAGAGCATAATATTCATTCATTCATTCATTCATTCATTCATTCATTCATTCATTCATTCATTCATTCATTCATTCATTCATTCATTCATTCATGCATCCAGAGTATTTACACAGCGCCCCTCAAGATGACTACTTGCGGGAAAGCAGAAAAGTGAATACATGTATACATGCGCGTGTTCCTCTTGAGTATAGTCAGCCTAAGTCAGGAGTGAATTGGTGAGAGGAGAAGATAGGTTCTCAAATTCCAAGTTCCGATGTTAAGTTGCTAATCCGAAACGTTGAAACGCTATCCTTTTCTTGCCTTCATCTAGTCTTTCTACTTCATACATTTTCACCTATCGTATGGAGAGATCACGAGACATTTTCACGATTATTGAGATTTTCAGATCGATTTTGACAGTAGACATAGGCCTAACGGCGATCTTTTTTAAGGCGAACTTTAATGCATCCTCAGATTAAGATTGGATAAGTTTGAGCTCACAATAACTAACTTAACTAGTTATTATTTTTACAAGCATTCATTAACGCATGAAAATGTGTAAATACATGTATGTATGTATGTGTAATTTTGTATGAAAAGATTTTGGTTGATTGCTATTATCCGTTGATTGTCCTTTAGACTGAAATGCTGTTACTTGTGACTTTCTCCATTGGAGTCGTCTGGACGTCCAATCTGCTCGGTAAGCAACACAAACATCCAGTGACTGACGACCTTTCGGAATAAATATTCCACCTCTGATGGGAATTTCATGTCTGAGGAATTTCGTGGTTGAAAATTGGTGTTTAGAATTTCACTTTTAGAGATGTCACGGTTGGAATTTTGACCTTTTCTATAGATTACATCTGTGGTTTTTACTTACTTTAGAATTATGGACTTTATAAGTGTTTTAAATGTTTACTCTTTGGAGATTCAAATTCAGCTGTTCGAAGTTTTGAATTGTTTTGGCTTTTGCAAATTTTACATTGGAGCTTTTGCATTTGAAATTTTGTCTTTAGATTCTTTTACTCTAAAATCTTTGACTTAAGGAGAGTTGAAATAAGGATGTTGACTTAAGGATATTTGACTTATAGAGATTTGGGTTTAGAAGATTCGACTTGAGAAGATGTAACTGCTGGAGATTGAGTAGTTTCTCGTGTTCTGATGTTTACTGCAGCTGAGGAGCGATTACCAATTAGACCAGAAGCATGTATCATGCCACCACCTGAAGGAGACTGCGGAACTGTGCAGCAGAACAGGTGGTTCTTTGACGCGGCTGGCACCGGCTCCTGCCGACAGTTCCTCTTCTACGGCTGTCCAGCCATCGGTAACAACTTCGAAACGCAAGAGGAGTGCAACAGAATCTGCATCAATGTGGCAGGTAGAGCATTATTAGCGAATAGAAAAATAATAAAGCCAAACTATAATAATAATAATAATAATAATAATAATAATAATAATAATAATAATAATAATAATAACAATAATAATAATAATAATAATAATAATAGTAGTAGTAGTAGTAGTAGTAGTAGTAGTAGTAGGTGGAGTTGTTGTTGTTGTAGTTACTGTTGTTGTTGTTGTTGTAGTGGTAATTATAATGACTATAACAATATAATTTTTTTTCGATCCATACTGAAAACCCGCAACATTGATGTATAAAGCCATGATTGTATGTCATAGAAATAACACAGGATAGCAAATTTAACACTGAATAAAACTGTATGGCAGACTGCAAGGCCTCCATCTGTACTAATGCGCATATTACCAACGCCACCTAACTATTTGAAGAATTGCATATGCATTATGCACCTCCCGACCATAATACATCCTCATTCATCCCACATCGTAAATCAACCTTTACTGTGTCATCATGCTTTACCAGAGGTTTTGTTCGGAGGGTTTTGTCCGGGGAGCTTTTGTCCGCTTCCCGAGAATTCAGGTAGTAGCTTGGTTTAGTAGGTTTTGGATAAGTTGCAGTCGCTTGAGGTTTGTGGATTCGAGGTCTAGGCCTATATCGGGGTTTTACATCATCGCCATTAACGTGATAATGTGCACATGCAATTTCTCTTGGTGAAATTAGTGTTTATAATTGAAAACTTCAAATAGATGCTTTTAGGTCAAAATCTTGATATGGATTTCATTTAAGTTACTGAGCAATTAAGGCACTCATCCCAATGAACTCTGCTTCCAAATGAATATTATTTAGACTGGAGAAACTGTGGTGTCCCGGAATGGCATAAATGAAATGTGGTCATCCTACTACACCTTCCCTGGCTTTATTTTACTGCAAGGTCTAAGTGACATGTGCTCTCTTGTATTATGGTCTCAACAGCAGCGGGAGACGATTTGCAACCGAACGCTGAGGTGCAAGGCTCCGCTGAAACTCTTTCTACTTTTCCGGTAAATCCGGTTGATGGCAACCAACACAATGGAAAATGGACGACTGCACGACTATTAGGAACTATTGAAGAAGGCAAAGTTACAACAGGAAAAGTTGAACCAAAGATTGCGTCCCCAGAGCCTTCACAGCCATCAGGGTCTCAAAAGGAACCCACCGGTAGGGTAGAAGTCGTCGAAGTTGTAACAGATCCTAATCAGAAGACGACTCTTTCTCTAGCACCAGAGAAGAATCGGAAAGGGTTGGAGGGCACCTCTGCGCAGAGCAAGGACTTAGCCGAAAGTCCGGGGTCTGCCTTATTATTGACGCCAGAGATGCCACAAGAACCATTCGCTGCCAACGACCAACCAATACCTTCGAATTCCAATCCAGGTAACGCAAAAAGAAACAGCGACTCTGCAACTCCGTCGGGGGAGAGAGAAGATCGACCTGAGCCTCAGCCGTCGTTTGAGGAACCAACACCGGACGATGATCAACCGGGGCAGACAGAGAGGTCGCGACCTTTACCCGACCAGGATGGTGACAGTGACACAGAAGAACCAGGAGCTGGTTTCCAAGATCATAACAGACCGACAGAGCCAGAGCAGGAGGCAGAGCAAATCGGACCAAAAGAGAAAGCTGAGGAAGAAGGGAACAGAGGAGAAGATGCAAACGAAAATAATTCTTCTGAGACTCTAAAAGAGCCACAGGTGATGCCAAGCAGAGAAGAAGTCGAGACAACGTCGTCTATGCTGGCAATATTGAAGCAGTCAAAGAACGTGAATGAATTGCAGAGTGAATTCACGCCTAAGTTGACCTTTGCCTTTCGGGGAAGCACGGGAACGGAACGGGCACAACAGACTGAAACCGATAACCAAGGACTGGAAGACGATCCTCGGATGATGTCGACAATGAAAAAGACAGAGCAAGCTAAGAGAAACACAGAGGATTCTGAACAACGGAAAGTAAGAGACCAACAGTTGACGGAAAGGTCTCGAACAGAAGCCAATGAGATCCCGATCACACGCACCGTGCCCAGTGACCACACGACTTCTGCTCTTGGAGTCCCGATAACCAGATCACCACCATCTGTTAGAGTGAAGTCACTGGTCGATGGTAAGACAAGTTCGGACGATATACCTCTGGATGGAACGCAAGAGGAACAGATCATTGAGAAAGAGGGTAGAAGGAACATCGTTGTAACACACCAAATCCCAGATAGGACTCCTCTGATGGACGGTTTTCCGGATCTGGCATCTGTCCTGATGTCGAAAACACCCAAAAGAACCGCATTGAATCCGTCACAAAGGGTATCTAGAAGCACCGCTCAGCCACCTGTTGCCAGAACAATCTCTATGGATGGAATTCCCAAGAACAGAGAGAACTCCTTTACAGGTGAAAACAAACAGATTTCCAGTGGAACTCTCGCAGTGCGTGCGAGACTCGAGATACCTGCGATGCGACTAGCCAAGTCTGAGCAAGACTACCGTCGCCCATCATTCTGTTCCCTGCACAAAGTAAGAGGACATTGCACCGAGCATCTGCTTCGGTGGTATTACAATCCCTTCAACGGCTCCTGCCAATCGTTCACCTACAGCGGATGTAGCGGAAACCTCAACAACTTTGAGACCGTTGACACCTGTCTCGAAACCTGCACGGGAAGGAACAGGGGCATATCGCGCCCGCCGAACAACCTTCAAGCAGATGCTCCAACTCTAAGGATACCGACACGGTTCGCTGAACCCAACTGGTCGCCTCTGTCTGCCTCTCCAGCAGAACCGCTTCCACGACAACCTGATGGACTCCAGTTCTTCTTAGATGCACTGCGGGGAAGGCTGCCTCCACCCCCACCTCCTCCGCCTTTCCTACGTTCCCTGGCGTTTCCTCGTTTTCATTCCAACAGTCCAGAAGACAACGTTGCTGATCAGAAAATGTCCCTGGGCGACATGAACATCGAAGATTTAGGAAGACCAGAGGAGGAGCTGCGCAGAGCCAAGGAATCTGCAGAATCTTCGGATAAACGCTTTCATCTGTCAGGCAGAGCATTAGAGAACGAACCACGTGGACAACTGCAGAAGCAGAGACTGCATCAGCCGATGGTTCAGCGATCTCGAAGCTCGGAATTTTTCAGATCGACGTCTAACTTACCGGAAAAAGCAACATTCGAGTCTGACGTCGCGACTCTGCGAAACTTGCTGCACCAGGACCCCCGGGAAACTCCCGATTCCGATTTCGGTCCAATGCCTCTTGGAAGAAATCCAGAAGCATCCTCAGTTCAGAAGTCCAGACCAAACGGTTATTCAGACGCGCGAAAGGCAGACGACACTAGAGAAACCACCAAACGGGGTGAGCTTGATCAATCACACCTCAAGGGAAGATTTCCAGTTGTCCAGCGAACGAGGACCCGGCAGAATCGTCAGTCTCCTGCAGTCGGGTTCCACAGATTCGGCCATTCTGTCAACAGCGGTCGTCATCCGCCAAATGAGCTCCAGAACTTTCGATGGATAGAACAGGCCATCGTCGCGTCAGACCTAGAACCAGGAAGACTTCATCTTCCACTTTGGTTTAGCTGGGAGATGATAGAAAAAGCGAGACCTACCGGTCAAAATCCAATCTGGAGAGATCCAACTGGACCGAGGAGACCCGACGGAAATTCTGAAAACCCACAGAACGCCTTGACGTTAAGACGCAACTCTATGATTTTAGAAACTCGCAAGCGTGTGAAGAAGCCACAGGACATGGAGAGAGGACAGGGAGCGGCAAGTGGTGTCCATTATCCCGTTCAGGAAAGGCATTCAGATCGAATGGCAATCTCGTCAGATCGCGGGCTCCCTCGCCAGCCACAGAAACAACTCCGGTCTACTTCCACATCATCGTCCCACAGTTCTCCAATTAGAGGAATGGGACACCCCGAACTCCCTCTCCACGTCCTCCACCTTCCTCGACCTCTAGTGGAACAACTGGCTGGAAGGACTGGAGCCGATCACGTGGAGCAGGATTCCAGAAGGCCGAGTCAAACGGAAACTGAGGGTCGCCTGATCGGAAGCAGGGAAGACCACCCAAGAGGGGAGAGACCAAACGTATTGGGGCGCGATAAGAACTGGGGAGAAGAGGACAGGGAGCGCCAGAATCAGCGCAGACGAAACAACTACAACAACAATGGCTTCGGCAACAGTTTCCCTAACGATCGCCTCACTTTCCTTCAGATCTTCGTCAACCGAGACCAGCCAGGTCCCGCCAATCAGCTCCACTTTCCCAAACCCTCTCTGGAGGAAAAGCAATACCTCAGCCAGAGTCATTCCAGGCCCAAGATCGAAGCACCTCAGTTCCAGACGAACCAACATGGCGGATACTTTCCTCCTCCTCCACTTCCTCCTCCTCGCCAGATGTCCCCAAGGCAACGACCCGCGCAGATCTCGCCAGAGACGATGACTGACGAGAGAGACTGGTTCCATGCCTCGGAATTCGACGATGGTCATCGACACAAAGGAGGGTTCGTGTAAGGACGTAACACAAAGAATTCTCTCTATTTAAATACCAGTGTAGCGACAAACATTTTATTTTGACCGTTTTCTAATTGCTTATCTACCATCTGTCTCGCGGACTGACCTGACCTTAATGGCAATTTGGCATTGACATGATCTTCATCTGGTTTTGGTGCGTCATCTGTTGATGCTTCATGCATCAGATGGCGACGTTAGAGCCGTCATAATTTCAATGTACAATTGTTTCTATTTTCTATGCGGTAAAATTTGGATTATTTTAATGTGGTTAAACATAGTTACCTGTAAAACAAATTCGATAGATATATTTAAAGCATGTCGTAGCTAGAACCGCTTGTTGCCAGTAGCAGAGACCTTTAGCAGACAGACCAATTCAGATAGATACTTGTATGTTAATAGACAGAAACATAGACACATATTCACAGATACATAGAAATGCAGACATATGCACATCTATGCAGACAGACAGACAGACAGCTGCAGGCGTGAAACGTTCGAGTAAGAATCATTAAAAAAGTTATCGTCCATTTATTTCCAGAAACGTCAGAGCCGACGCCTTTGGATCAGATCCCAACGAGGATTCAAAGGACAGACGAGGAAATCCGACTCCCTTCGTTTGCCGCCTCCCCCTTGAACCAGGATCCTGCGCCGGATACCAGGCAACAATTATATCATACCTTACTATTACTATTTTGTGCCCGTATAACTTTCATTGCTATCATTCCTTCTACTGTTAAATTTACTGTTGCTATTACTATAATTATTATCACTGCTGCGTTTCCATTCACTTATATTCTTATATTATGCATATTTTTAAATTTTACCCCAGGTATCCATGATCTCTCAAGATTGCGGCAATTTAGGGTAGCGTTATTCTATAATGTTTCTTGTCTTCTCAGAGAATGTTAGGCCTATTGGTGTAAAAGGCGCTACAAAAGCGACTGCTGCACGCCATAATGCTATCAGCGTTATGGTGCTACCAAATATTGTTGCTGTCACTGTTACCGTTATAATTATCTCTCATCGTTACAATTGCTGTCACTGTTACCTTGTGAATACTTTTGACAGGCCAGATGGTTTTACAATGAACGCAAGGGATCCTGCGAATTGTTCTACTATGGCGGATGCTCCGGAAACGGAAATAGATTTGAGACACGTGACGAATGCCTCCAGACATGTGACGGTAATCTGTTCTTACAATAAAGAATGTCTGCGTAGTGTAATCTTCAATTTATCTAGCACTAAACGTTTATTTCTGTATGTATCTTAAATTAAGAGTAAGTAGGAGAGCAATTTTCTGTGCATTTAAGTATTTAAGTAAATAATATATATAAGCATCATACATGAATAATCTGTATATATGTATATATATATATATATATATACATATATACAGATTATTGTATATATGTATATATATATATATATATATATACATATATACAGATTATTCATGTATGATGCTTATATATATATATATAAGAATATATATATATATATTCTAGATATATAATCTGGTGGTGATATATAATCTGGTGGATATATTCGCAGGAGAAACTGAGCAAAAGACAGATGAAACTGAGCCTCGATCATTGGACGGCTCTTATGGTCGTCTGCAGGGAACGGAGATTTCTAGCGAGGACGTCATTATCCTCACCAGTCCAGTCTACGGAGAATTCGAGGAGAATGTCAAGGACACTACGAAGGTCAAAGTCAGGTACGCTAGCTACGATCACGTGGGTCGTCCGCTGATGACGACACATGCGCCATTCCTGTCTGGACATGGAAAGATGGTGGAGGAGCTGGAGTCTCACGTTCCTACGGATGTCCACGTTGATACCATGGCAACCGAAAGGACGACTACTGAGAGAAAAATGGGTAAGCAGAGAGGAACGGGAAGGAGTCAAGGAGATTGGATGGGATGGAAAGAGGGAGAGAGTAAGACAGAGATATGTAGATAGATAAATGGATGGATGGATGGATGGATGGGTTTGGGTGGGTGGGTGGTGCCATGGGTGGACGGATGGATGGACGGATGGTTGTATGGATGGTAGAGAGACAGAGGCGGACATCGATACAGAAAAAAAGAGAAATTGAAATGCAGTGAGGGAGAGATTGAGACAAGAAGAAATGGAATGAGGGGGGCATTAGGTAGGAATGGAGGGTAGAAGAAAGATGGAGCAAGAAAAATGGAATTGGAGAGGAAAGTAGGTAGGAAAAGAGAGTGAGAATCAGCTGGAGAGCAATGAGATAGGGAGATGGGGCGTGTAGAGAAGGAGTTATTGAAAGCTGATTAGTGTGGAGTGACGAAGAGACGAAGGAATTGATGAGACCAGAAGACCGGATGAAGGCAGGGAACAAATAAGATGAGACCGAGCGGAAGGGAAAGTAGAAGAGAGGCAGAGAGGAAAGAAGGTAAAGGTTCGATAGGCCCAGAAAAGTGATGGATTTCATGGGGTTTATGGGCATACAAGTCTCTTTAACCACTGATTGGTTCTGTCATAACGTAACAATAGGATCGAATAGGATTTGGAATATATTGGCGCTACCTAAATTCTTTGCTTCATCAGTGCACTTTTTCAGCAGTCACGGACTTGGCTGGAAAGGTTGGAGATGCAGAGGCGAAGAAGGATGATGACTTGTCAAAGACTTTCTCGACGCAGTACATTGCCATAGTAACTGCACTTGGAGTGGTTGGCATCGCTGTGGTGCTCATGGTCATCCTCAGCATTGTTGTACGTATTGTCACCAGTCTCAGCCACATATCATCATGTCTTGGATGGATAACTACGATCAGAAATAAGTCGAATTAAGCCTTGATTAAGCTAATTTTAAATTTGGGTTAAATTTAAAGAATTAAATGGAGATAATATTAGGATAAAAGTTAGCTTAACTTGGAATGATTAAAATGCTGTTAGGAATAAATCACTATTAAATTAAGATTGAATTGGCATTAAATTTATAGCAGAATTGGATACGACTGGGCATTGTTGATTATAACTGTGTTAATTATTAAAATCATATAAATTAAATGGATCATTTATCTCCAGATCATTAGCCAATATAAAATATTTAATAATTGCAATTCAATCCTAACTACTTTTATTCTCCACTGTCGCTCATGTTAGCATTCTTACGTTTTTATTTTCTTTCTAAATAAACGAATAAATAAAAATTGTGTAATGGTTGAAAAAGTTGGATATGATTTCAATATCGATGGTAGTGAATAGATGATTTTGTGAGAACATTTTTATTTTATAATGTTTCTGACTAAATCAGAATTAATTAGAATAGATGCATTTAAGATTCTAGTTTGGCCCTCTAATAGGATTATTTAGCTCCCGAAGATTAAATAATAGATTCTGTTAGAACTATAATAGGATATAATTAGGATACGAGTATGCGTAAGGTTTGATCAGACTGTGAGAGCATTAGTTAATTTTTTCATTAGTCTTAATTAATTAAACTGTCCAAATCAATTAAATTAAAATGTGAATTTTGTCAGGTGATGGTGCATTATGAGTTTGCATTAGGATCGACGAATTATTTTATGCTAATAAACAATGTCCTAAATTGCTAATGATGTTAATTGCTCTGATGATGTTCTCAGCGATTATGCAGACGAGTGAAAAAGTCGAAAAGAGAACACTGCATTCAGGTATGAAAATTACACGTAGGAAAATTACAGGTAAGAAAGTTACGCGTAGGAAAATTACACAAAAGAAAATTACGGGCAACAAATTTGCAGGTATATGGGACACAAGTAGTCTAACTATCATCTGGCGGCACGAGTCGCCTCAGAAGTAGCCACCTCAACATGATTGCTACCAAAATGTAGGGCTCCAGCTTATTCACAAGCATTATGCTTATCCTCAAGCGCTGGTATCCAACGGAGTTCTGATGAACATGATGCTAAGTTACCCCTCTTACTTGACGCAGCACTAACAAATAAGTTACTGGTGCGCTGTGCCTACATCTAGCTTTGTAGTAACGAAGTTCACTTAACGTTTACTTAGGCCCATAATTATTACCGTAAACTTGTTATTGCTATAATATTTTAAAGCTTATGCGATGACACTATGTCTTCCATTTGATAAACAGGAGGTGATAAAGTCGCACATGTATGGCGATCTTCCTCACGTCCTCTACAGTGAATCTGCATCGTCGGCTGCCAGCGAGAAAGAGAAGTCGGACAAGAAGTAGAAGAGTCATCGCTCAGTCGGTCTTTCACGGTTCAATCGTCACGTGATTTGTCCGGACTTGTCTGCTACATGTATAGTCTACAATTCAAGCAAGGAATCCTTGCAATTTAAGATTCAATTGTGGGATTTAATTATTGCCTTTCGGTTTGCTGAGAACTTCTGTCGAGACATATTGCTTTGAATTATTTTGCTTAACTAGCGAGAATAAAGGATATTTCATTTGTCGAAATAATATCTTTTGATGGGATGGTCATAATATTGAATGAAGCTGCTTGAATGACATAAAATTATGCGTGCGTGCTGTTGAAACTGCAAAAGGTTCAGAATTCATTGACTATACAGCCACAATAGATATAATACATTACTTTCAGACTTTCCATTGCTTCCTGTCCATAAAGGATTTGTTTTTAAAATCGGAGTTCTTATTTTGCTGAATAATTTTATTTGTTCTTCGACTATTTATAATCATATTGACGTCAACCGAAAATGTCAGGGAACAAAACAAATATCAGTATTAGTCGGCCAAAGTGAGGGTTTGTTCTCCCATTCGAGATGGGGGTTTGACGCAACGGAACTGGAAAACTTTAGCCTGTAACAGCCCGTAGGCCTATACGTACAGTACAATGAATACATCTTTAATTTTATATTGTCCTTCTTACAAGTTACACAGTATGCCTCCTCGGACGAGGATCGAACCCGCCCTATCCGCGCTATAACAGGCTGACAGCTCTAACTTTTCGGCCACACATGTATACGCTATTTTCCATTCTTGATAAACTCCTATATATACGACTTACTGTTCGCTGCATCCGTTCTCTTCCTTCATGCGTACAAGTTATTTGATAGTTATGAAGCTGTAGATGGGTTGTCCTGCACTGGGTGCAATGACAAAAGAATAAGTAAGTCGAGAAAACAATAAGTCAATAGTTACACTAATAAGTTTACATCGGTAATAATATTAATGATTCTAATAACTAAGTTATCTGTAGGCCTATAGGCCTAAATAAAGACAAGATTATGTGCATGTGTCTCTGTCCGGCTATAAATTTGCACAGTTTAGAGCTATTGACTCGAAACCTTCGCCGTTGGCTCGGGGAATACCTGGGACACCCAGTAGAGGGGTTGGTGAACCCGCGGCCGCCGTCTTCCTGGTCTCCAGGGCCAAAAACGTGTATCACCGGGTTCCCCAGCTAGTCAGAAATAAGACAAAACTCTGCAACAGTCTGAATTTAGCATTCTCTTAACACAATAAAAACAGCAAATAATATGTTTGATCTTTTAGTCGGTCACAATTAAGGTGCCTACATCAGTTATACCGTAAGCTATTGCGTTCTGAAAATGCGCGCTTGTCAAAAAAAATAACAAATACTCTAGTCCATATTATAGTCAGTCCTCTAGCTTCCGCCGTCATTGTCCATGGTTCACTTGTTTGAAATTTGCTAAAATTAATCTATGATGATTAAGACTTGCAAGTCATCTTCCCAAAAACACAGACGCGTAATGATAAACAACCAATTATTAATGAGCGTGTTCGATAAAATGTCCATGGATATTATAATGGCATAGATTATGGAGGAGCAAAATAGTGATTGCAAAGCAATGATCCAATCAATTGCTCAGCGTTGTATATTGACTGTTACGTGTTATAGACGAGGTCTATTACTATTGTATCTACTGCATCAAATAGTCGATGAGCTTTCTCAGCACACCATCTGGAGGCCTATAGACATATCGCTCTCCTTAAAATTTAATGCTGTTTGGAGATCCGATAAAAGTTTTCTGGAAGTAGAACCTACAACAGATAGTTTTCGTTGAATTTCTTTGAAGCGATATGTTATATATATATATATATATATATATAAGATATACTAGTACGCTTACATAGCGTACGTAGGCCTATACGGTTGTGATAAATCGATTAATGGCTCGCCTATAGGGCCTAGTTAGCTGAAGGTGCTGCACCGTCGGTCGATGAGTTTAGACACCCAGACAAATAGACGAACAGGTCATTACTTTATTTATTTTACTTACTTTGCATTAATTTACTGAATTACTTTCGGCAGCGATGGCTGGGCGATGTATTCCGTGACCTATGAGTGATGACACTCCAATTTCGTCCAGTGTGTTTGGTCGACACCTCACACAGCAAAGGTCACGTGACTGCTGACTGCATTGCAGCGTAGGCCTATTATAATATAATATAGGCCTAAATGTATAATTGTGCAGGTGAATGTGTGCATTCACAACGTCATTATACTTTCTGGAATGTTTCCAGACAATTAAACAACAATAACGGCGAATATGACCAAGTAAAATATTGTTGAGAATGTAAGTTTAAATTATTGAGCACGCATCTGTCACGGAATTTGACGGAAATTAGGTGACTGGCTTAGTGTCGATGTTATCCCTAGGACTAATATTAGTCCCAGGTTATTCAGATAGAAAACCGTCAGATTGAGTACAAAACTTATCACAAGTTTTGCAATTGATTCAACTTCTGTTTGGGAATGTTGGTACTGTAGTCATTAATTGCAGCCAAGTAGCACGCTAAAATCTGGGACTAATATTAGTCCAAGCTAAAACCTATTATAAATACAACGAATAACTGAACTGAATTGAGATAGGCCTACTAGTATAGTCTGTAGTGAACTATTATAAACAATTTTTTAAATTATTGGTCTATGCAGCAATGCGAACGAATACTACACACAAAATAAGACGTACACAAAACCTAAAAAAACGCTCGCATATCGCTCCTAATTAAAGTCTCATTAAATGATTTTAAATCTAGTCCGACAGTCGTTAACATATAACAACCGTGGGCCCATTTTCTTATCTGGTGTCCCACAAATCCACAATGATCCCGGCGATGTATACAGTTCCTTTTGCGAACTTGTGCAAAGCCCGGGGCAACACGCGCAAGCAGTAGAACGCGCCCATAGTAAATTTCCGGAAGTCTATTGGTGATGCTGCATCCTCCCGATGTAAATGTCGAACGACTGAGATTTTGGCCTCAAATGACTCACGTTTAATGCGCATGCTTCTTAATTATGACACAGACAAGTATTGAGAGGTAGCGCTAAACATGATAGTTGGAAAATGAACTGTCGCAAACGACGTGCTAAGTGGTTCGACGAGAAGCCATCATCGCAGGATGACCCGCCTCACCAGGGGGCGGCGGATACACCAGAGGATTTCGATATCACCGATGCGACCACTGGGATAAACCCAACGGTGGCGAGGGCAAGGGCGTCGTCGCAAAATAGGTCTGGGAGTTGTACTCCTCCACATACGCCGTCTTCTCTGAGAAAAGCCGGACGAGTTCGAAGTCTGAGTCCGGATGGAAAGGCTTGCAGTTCACCAGCTCGAGGTAACCTTATGAATAATTACATGGCTGAGCATGCTTTACTTGTTACGTCGTTTTTAATAACTTTTTCCTTTTTCAATATGGTAAATATTTAAAGCAACGCCAGTAAATGCCGATGGTCCCTTCGAAATATCAGAAAAAACTCGAATACTGCAAGGAGAGCAATTAACCAATCAGCAGCTATATTATACATAGTTAAAAGAATTTTTAATATGCATTAATTTGGGATTAGATGTAATGGAGACCAGGATGGCCTTTAAAATGGTTACTGTGTCCCTTGATCAAGTCCTCCTCTTACAACTGCACAGCTTGAGGCAGCAGTGAATTGATATCTATGTTTGGTCATAAGATAGTGATGCGTAATAATTAATAAATACGTAATTATAACAACGACGATGATTATTTTGTTATTTCGTGATCAATCCACCATTGACTTGAATTCAACATATCTACAAAGGATTAATACGTGTGTCCATGTGAACTGCGCATGCTGATGAGCAAAGGTGTAACAAGGTTTTGAATAGTGGAGGGGCACAGTTTCTAAAATATTGCACAAAGCGCAAAAATATTTTTTTTGCCCCCACTTTTTGAATTTCGTCACCCCAGAAATTTGAAAAATGGGGGGCACAAATTATCCTAACGAAAGTCATCTTAAAAAGCCATTGGAGAAAAATAAAAAGTATCAATTTGGGGGACACATGGGGGCACATAAGCACTAAAACAGTTTAGAAAATGGGGGGCCGATGTCCCCTCTGCCCCCACTTGTTACACTTGTGCTGATATATTATTCTACTGTCTCTTTTCCAGTGTCTCTTCATTAGGTCCTGCTTCTGTGTTAAATCTTTGGTTTCATTAATTTGTTAATTGTTTACCACTTGTCATTTCTTTGATGTGAAATTTAATTACTATTGTTTGACCGAATAAATTTCTTTGATTGATTGAAATAATTATGATTCGGGAATTCTATTTTGCCATAATATTTTGTGTCACGATTATAATTGAATCTTTTCTGTTCCAGACGAGCATACGAAACGTTACAAGCGAAACATGATCCTGAAGGCACTGAAAAGTTCACCGCCTGATGTGGCCACACTTCGCCAATTAGCCATCAGTCGTGGCGGTCTGCTAGACAACGACCTTCGACAGAAGGCATGGCCAACTCTCCTCAACATCGACGTCACAAGAATTCCTTCGAAACCAGGTAGCAGGTTTCTTCGTTGAGTAAGAAATGAACAGATTTTTATTGTTATTTTTGTCATGAGGTAGTTATAATTACTATTATTATTATTAACAGCTCATCTCTTTCCCGATTATTGAATCATTCATTCTGGATAGCGAATATTTGTACAAAAATGTCCGCACTCTTTTGTGATCTCGATTTGCATTCTGAATTTAGAGAAAGTTAGACCGAAGAGACTTGTGACAAAGATAAGTTGAATTGATCGTTAGATATTTTGTTGTTTAGACGAAGAGACGTTGCACGGCCACAGAGACTACCAGCAGGTGATTCTGGATGTGAATCGGTCTCTGAAAAGGTTTCCTCCAGGTATCATTCATTTCTGCCTCCCTACTAGATTCTCATTTTCTAATAGTCAACCTTTTCTGACATTCTATGCTAATATCTTTCATGGGGTGAATTTTTTGTTCCTCTTAGTGCATTATTCCGTTTGGTAATGCCATCTTTTCAGTTCTTACATGGTGCGTATGGATATAAACTAGAGCTGTACTAATGTTACTTTTACTGATTATACTGATACCACATTTAGCCGTTAGGGAAAACCGATGCTGATTACAAAGCTGATTATTTCTCAATTGCTTTAGTAAAGATGTTCTGAAGCATTGCTATCATAGACCTACTCTTGCTATGGAAGCACATATTTTGTTGCCTGTGTTATGTAAATAGTGGGTGTTTGGACTGGTGGATGTACTAATTTTCACAATAAATTGACATACGATAGTAACCTACATTGATACACTTTGTCGTTAGATCGTGACACATAACAAATGCATTATTAATAAATGCATTCGTAATAAATGCATTATTAATAATAATAATAATAGTGATAATCATTTATAATCTGCACTTCTATCGGGAGTAAAGGCTTCAGACTTTTATGAAGTTGTTAATGTCTAGGTTATCCTATATGATGCTATTTTCCATTTCATTTTCAATGAAGGAATGTTGGAGGAGGTGAGACTTTCCTATCAGGACCAACTCATCGACTGCATCATGTGGGTCCTAGTCAGCAGTCCAGACCTACACTACTATCAGGTGACTAGTACCTCATCCAGTCTAATCTAATCAAATCTAATCAAAGCTGGTCAAATGTAATCTAATTGATGCTAATCTTATCTTAGGAACCAATGAACGTAAACCAATCAAGGTGAGCCAATTAAAGTAAACCAAATCAAGGTAAAACCAGTCATGGTATACCATTCAAGGTAAAGCCAACAAGGTGATCCAGTCAATGTAAGCAAATCAGGGTTTTCCAATCAAGGTAAGCCAATCAAGGTAATCCAATCGAAGTAACTCATTCAAGGTAAGCCAATAAGGGTAAGGTTATCAAGGTAAACCAATCAATATATGCTTCTAGGTGTCTGTTGTGGTCTGATTTGTTGTATGATTTTGCTTTCTTTGTTAGGGTTTTCACGATGTTGTGGTGACGTTTCTTCTCGTCGTTGGTGAAGAACTGACATTTGCAGTCATGGAGAAGTTGACCCAGAAGCATCTTCGGTAGTTTCTTCATCGCCTCATTTGATGGGAGAGTTTTAATGTTTAGAATTTTAGATTATTATTGTAATTGTGTGTTGATGAAACAATCTAATGGCCAAGCAGTGGTCGATTGTTCTCAGAAATTGTGAGTAAGGGACGTTGCTCGAAATCCCTACACAATTACCATCTGTAGGCAGGAGAATCGAACCTGTGCTCTCTGTGTTTTAAGGTGAGCTCCGGACCAGTAAGCTACCATGTCCCATAATTTATTGAGTTGAAGGTTCACCAGTCTGCAAGTGAAGCTAACAAGCTTGTAATTTATGAGTCGTAGGGCTAATCAATCAATCAATCAATCAATCAATGAAACTTGATACCGTGCCTCTTCTAGAAATCTACTCAGAGTTGCTCTCGGTCCAATCTCAGCCAAACAAGACAGATTTCAGAGTAGAATATAAATGGGATGGAGAGTTCCTAGACAAGAGCCAAAGATCCAATGGGAAGCTATTCCAAGCAGTCAGGCCCACAATCAAAAGAGCACAATACTGCATCGAAGGGGTTCGAGAGAAAGGGACAGGATGAAGATCCTATGTATGCCCATCGCCTGGAGTGTCATATCAAGCTTCCAATACCCTCGTATAGGCTTTTGTTTGTGTATGTGTTTGTACTCTATACATATTACTGTCTTATCTTTAGTTATTGAGCAATTGGTTAATTATTTTAGTCGATGGAGCCTAAATCTTAACACCACTGCTTGTTTTTTTTAGAGATTTCATGGAGGTAACAATGGAGAAGACGAACTACATGTTGAACTATCTGCATCCGATCATTGGCAAAGCCAGTCCAAAACTCAGGGACTTCATGGAACGGTCGGCTTCATAGATACTACAACTATTTACTTATTAACTTATTTCCTCCCAGCTGTCAACGAGATGTCGTTGGTTTGTTCCATGATTGTGTGTGTGCCCATCATTGGAGACTCTCTCAGCTTACTGTGCACTGTGTTGCTAACTGGTGTTTCATTTGTTCGTAATGACATTTGACATCGTATAGGCCAGTGCAAACAGCGTCTTTGAGTAGGCTGAGATATCTTGAAAGGGCGCTATCTAAATCAATGAACCTTGTTAACCCTTACCACTCCTGAAGCCACTGTGTGTGGCCAATTTTAATGCATTTGATAAAATAATTTAAGAAAATATCCATAGAAATAATTCTGATGTATTCAACAAGAGTTAAGCAGAAAATTCTAGTTGTTTGAATTTATGTGTTGCTGTTACAATCATATATCGAATACTTTACAACAGAAGTCAAGCAAGCTAATAGTGCTTATATTCTAAGCCTGGCCCATCTTTTGTGATCATTGCTTGTTGATTAATTAGTACTTAAATGATCAATTACCTTTGTGGATTGAATATGGAGGATTTCTGAATGACCTATTAAGGTCAGAGGTCATTAGTTTAGGATGACTGTTGCTTTTGAACACAGGTCAGAGGTCGGGACAGTCTTCTGTTTGAGTTGGCTGATAACTTGGTACGGTCATGTGTTGAGCGATTTCAGGGATATTGTCCGACTTTATGATTTCTTCATCGCTTGTCATCCGTTGATGCCCATCTATCTTGCAGCCGACGTAAGTACATGCAACAAAGTCTATTAAAGATTCACATTTTTCCGATAAGCAATGTCAAATACAAAATTCGTTGTTAGTGTTTAATATTTTAATATGGCTTTTTTGTAGTTACACAATTTATTCTGGTTAACTTAGTCAGAATTGGGGATTAATTGATCGTTTACTTCCACATCTGTAGATTAATGTATTCGTCAAAAAGTAATATTATTTTTATTATTATAATTATTAAGTAATGGCAGATAAAAAATTTATGTATTCATTGTTTGTCTTTTGATATTATTCATATTTATTGATAGTTAGTAGTTATTCAGTTGTTATTACTTCTTATTAGTATTGTTCTTAAGTTTTCCTTCAATGTCTGATTTCAAGGGCTTTAATACCAGAGCGCCTCCAATTAATAGTTAAAAAGAAAATTTTTGTCGTTGCATTTAATCAACGATTAATAGATTTGTTGGTTGTTTACTTCTGCAGCTCTAATCTTTACATTGCTATTTTCATTACTTAACATTTTGAAAGATTTACTTTTTGTTGCAAATTATAAAAATATAATATTTGAAAATAAATATTTCCAGATGTTCTTATAATAATTATAACAATAATAATAATAATTATTATTATAATAATTGTGAGAAATGACTTTTGCTTTGCGCTTAGCTTAGCTTTTAGAGTAATACTTAGCAATTTTTAGATTACGATTACTGACCTTGAAGGCATTTAAGCTATCTTTAAGTCATTTAACTGTCCTTAAATAATTTAAGTGCCTTATAGTCATTTAAGCATTTTATGTCACTAAGTCATCAACGGCCTGTGTTGCTATAAGATGTCGTTAAGCTGTTGAATAATAAATTATAATAATAAGTCACTAAAGCTTATTTAAGTGTCCTTCAGTCATTTAAGTGCCTAAACTATTTGAGTGTATTTATATCATTTGAGTGTTTTTGAGTCAGTTAAGTGTCTTTTAGTCGTCTTAGTGCCTGTAAGTCATTTAAGTGTCTTTAAGCAATTTAAGTGTCTCTTAGTCATTTTGGTATCATCGTGTCTTTAAGTCATATAAGGGCCTGTAAGTCATTTAAGTGTGTGTGTGTGTGTGTGAGTGGTTTAAGTGTCTTTTTGTCATTTTGGCGTGCTGTCTGTTCCTGTAGATTGTCTTGTACCGGGAGAATGAGGTGCTGTCGTGTCAGTGTGAGATGCCGTATGTACATAAACTGCTTTCGCATATACCAGACGATCTTCCGTTTGAGTTACTCATCGTTAGAGCCGGCGACCTCTTCATACAATACCCACCGAATGAACTGGAGAGTGAGGCGAGGCAGCAATACGAAAGGTACGTTGGGATGGGTGGGTGTATCAATGGATGGGTGGGTGGGTCAATGGATGGGTGTATCAATGGGTGGGTGGGTCAATGGGTGGGTTTGTCAACAGTAGATGAATAGATATATCGATGAATGGGTTTTCGATGGATGGGTGGGTTGGTGGATGGGTGTATGGAACAACGGATGGGTGGGCGGGTCGATGAGTGGGTGGATTGGTGGACGGGTGGAAGGAAAAATAATTGGGCGGGTTCGACAACTCAAAGAACTCCTTCACCAAAAATGGTTGTTGATTTGAATATGACAAATTCATTCTTTTTTTTTATCATTTGTATAGCACCCCTCAAGAAGTCGACTCGGAGGCGCTCCCGGCCCAACCACGGCGATACAAATTATTCTTCAGGAACTGTCAGTTGTCGACGGGAATCTGTTATTTGGTTCCACGCTTGTGCGTGGGCACACCACTGGGGACTCTTCTCATCTTGTTGTGCACTTTTTTGCTAACCGACGTAATATACGCCTTAGAAAAGACATTTAGCATCATTCACCATTAACCACTGGTGACTCTTTTCAGCTTACTTGTGCATAGTTTTGCTAATGAATGTATTTTTACGTGTTCACTGTGACATTTAAAGTCATCAAAGCTGGTGCAGAGAGCACCTCTGAGTAGATATCTTGAGGGTGCTATATAAATGTTTGTTTTAATTACATTTATGCCAGCACATGGCGCGCCTCTGAGTGGATATCTTGAAGGGCGGTAGATGAATATTACATTACATTTCTTAGCTGTTTGTTTTTCCAGGCACCTGGCTTCAATACAGCGACGTAGAGAAGAGATCGAAGCATTAAGAGAAGCGAGAAAGGCGATGGCCCTTCGCCCTCGTGGTCCCGCCGCCAAGCGGGACGTCAGCCTACTTGTCAAGGTGACAGTCTGTACCCTCATAGGGGCCGTCAGCGCGATCGCATTCACAGTGCTTCGAAACGGGGCACGTCCCGACTGGCAGGCGTGGCTGTGGACCTGAGAGAGCGTTCTCCCAATTGTAAATCAGTAACTTGTACAGAGTCTTTTTGGTGTACAGTCAATGAGGTGTTGTTGGGGAATGCATGTGATTATTGGGGACACGTACGATATCTTCCACTGCTTGCACTTTGGCAGTGCCAGTCCCAAGCCTGGGTAAAGGAGGAGGGGGATGCTAATGGTCTTTGTTATAAGTGTCAACCAACTAAAACTGCTACTGTTGCCTGTAAACCAGGCCACATTTAAAGAGAAATAATTTTGAAGAAGACCGTATTTGTTGCAATATCCGCAGTATTATATATTTACCAAAATAGCATGATAAGTTAATAGCCTTGGTGGCCATCCATTTCAGGACTTTGGATTAGTGTGCATTGAGAGGGGAGCTACATAAATTTCTGAGTTCGATGCAGTTTAGGATGTGTGCGGAAATCTGTAAAAATTTAAATCCTTCCTCCCAGATTATAGACGTATTATTATCTAAAGTTTCACACGCCTGCTTCCTATATGCACGCAAATTATCGGTAGAAGCCAAACTCGTGCATGACCGTGTGCATTTTGATCCAACTACTCGAGTGCACACATTTACGCTAACTCCTCGTGCTCCATTTGTGCATACTAAATGGATGGTGGCTCTTCACAGTGCCATGTGTTAGTAGGAATGTGTGTTAACCAGAGGTGCATGAGTGAGTGAGTATGCAGTGATGATTCGTAAATACTTTTGTCATCTTGCGTTTCAGAGATGGCGTGTGTGTGTGAGGCAGATTGTTTTCTTCGTTGTCGGTCGACGGATTTTGAGTTTTTGTATTGAAGATTCGTCCTTTTTTCTGTCTTTGTCTTTCGTTCAGTTTCGAAATGAAGGAGAAATTGTTATTTATGAAGGTTTTCTATTTGTTGTGTTTCGCTGTGATTTGATCTCTCGGTGTTTAATGCATGAAGTTGATACCAAATCATTTGTTGGAGTTGGTGTTGTGGGATTGATTGATGGATCAATTGAACGATGGCTGGATTGAGGGAAGGGTGAATTGCTCAATGGGTTGATTGATGGGTGAATTCATGATCGATGGGTGAATTGATGATTGATCAATGAATTGATGATTGATGAGAGGTTTTATGTGTGAATCGATGATTGATGAGTGGATTGATCGGTGAATTGATTATCGATGTGTGGATTTAATTGATGATCGAGGGGTTAGTTGATGATCGATGGATTAGTTGATGATTGTTGGGTGAATTGATGATCAAGAGGTGGATTGAAGGGTGAATTGATGAGGAGTGAATTGGCAGGTGGATTGATGAAAGGATAGATGAGTGAATGGATGGATGAATGCATTGATCGATGGCTTGGATGGATGGATGGATTGAGGAAGGACGGGATGAAGGGGGAATGGATTGACAGATGGACTAATTTGTGGATTGATGGATGGACAGAATTCATCAATGGAGGGACAATGGAGGCTTATGTAGAACATGAATGCTTTGGCAGATGTCATTAACTGTACTTCATGGATGGTAAAACGTGTAAGCATTTGATGTAATGTAATTATTGCTTTACCTAATGTGTACAGAATTGTTTGTAATGCTCTGAGTCTTCCAATCGGACCGTGCTTCTTCCCCTATTCCCAATTGTTGAGCACTTCCCTTTGTCGTTGTTCTATTTCCCTGATTGTTAGTATTGTCTGCTCATTACATGGCTATTTATTCCATTGTTGAATGTTATGTATTACGTTGAAAATATGGTAGCCGTGATGATGATGGTATTGATGGTGATATTGAGGGCAGTGGCGATGATAACGATGGTGGTAATAACAGAAACTGTGTGTCAAAAAGTGTAAAAAAGCTTGTTGACGCTACTGCAATTGTTGGGTCGCAGACCAAGGGTGCTACCTACATTGGGTAACATTGAACTAAACCTGTATCATCAATGTTCATTGTGTATAAAAAAGGCCTATCATTAAATATATAGTGCGTGCGTGTCTATTGTTGCACGTAGTGTGTGATTTGGTCCGAGACAGTATTAATAGTTTCAGCAACTGACGCTGTTGTTAATGCCTTGCCAAAGTAATACATGTGCTCAGATATCGGTCACTCGACAAAATTAGACTTTTTTTCACTGGACTAGACAGCAGTATCGAGCTTATCAAGGCTAAGTATGGTATGGAGGTGTCCAGTACTTGGTTCCAGTTGCTTACCGAAGTCTCAGATAGGTGTGAAGGATAATGCCAAGTGTGGTGAGAGGTGGAGGGAGACTGAAGACTGGTGTATGTGATGTTCTTCATACACTTTTGGGTCGTGATTTTGTGCTCGGTGTGCGACTGTGCATACGTTAAAAACCTTTAAAAAGGCGAAACCCTTGCCCTCTTTTTTTGGCAAAACCTAGGTTTTTCCATGCCCTAGGTGCACTGTAGGCCCACTTTAGTGACTTAACCACTTTAGATACTTCTAAATCACGCGTGAAGGGGAATGTGAAGAACTACCTAGAACGTAGCATATAAATTCTCAGATACGGTACGACGTGACTGCTTTCAATTTAAAAGAGGTAAAAGCCATAAAGTAACAGAAAACAACCAGAAAAATAGACCAACTTGTTAATACATGAAAACATTCAAATTAACGGAAACCAGGTTTTGATCATTAACAAGTACTTGGAGCTTGTTTATTAGCAGTAGCAATTGCTGTTGTTGATTACACTTTGAACTAATTAATTAGAACTAGTATTCAACTTATTACTTAGAATTAAGCATAGTTAGTAACGTGAGAATACAAACAGCACAGATTGTAGTTTTACTAGTTTGACATGCGATATATAAAACATAGGTTCCACACCGTCCAATTAATCTTTCTTTACTTTTGGTTCGCTTGCATATTGAAAGTTTTCAGAAAATAACCTTAATACACTATTGATATTGTCAGCCCAAAATTATTGGCCACAACTAAAGTGTATACAAAAACTAAGGACACAAAATAAGGGCAGATATTAATTAGCTACAGGTACAATGAAAGCATTCAGCAAAAATTAAGTAAAGAGATACGTAGGGAAAGTTTTTATAAGGTTAATTATGAGATTTTATTCGAATAAGACAACCTTAAATTACGATTGGAAAAGAAAATATTGCTTACTAATTATTTATTTAGAATTTGATAATTCTAATTAAAAGACTCTTAGTTATTTAGGCAATTAATTAGTTTCTAATTAATTAAATAACGCATCACTGGCATGCAGATCTACTATTGGCTACCACAATAGTGTTAGCCTAATTGCTTAAAATTGTTTCGCTTAATTAACAGTCGAATGACTCTTGTTAACATCCAGCTAAGACTATATATTTAATAGCAAATAAACTTAATATAAAATTATATAACAATCAAAAGTAGTACATCGACAGCCCAAAATTCATTATTAAGTATCACGAAGACAGCTCTAATGAACAGATTAGCAGCCAAAAACATTACTTGTAAGTATTAGCAAAAAAAATGAACTTAACAGCATAGACTCTTCAGTTAACAGCCAAAACAGTTCCACAAAAAATAAAAAATAAAAATGCAACATTACAGCCCTATACTAATTAACAGCCAACAAATACTGTCTCCTTACAACATTACCAGCTAAAACTGAACTTTAATTAACAGCAAAAGATCTGGTAATTCTTGAACGCGTACATTGCCCACAAGACTCCTATAGCTAAAAACTGTTGGACACAGAGATAAGCATTGGTTTTGAAAGCATCCTCAAAACTCGTGCCAGCATTCTATAAGCTTATGAGCTGCAATGATGGAAACCATCCATATAAGTCCTGCCCATAGGCGCAGCTGTTACTGTGCCTGAATGCCCATATATGGGCTTTAGGCTTATAAATATTGAATTCATGCGGTTTCTCTACGGGTCCCATTTTAAAATACAGTTAACATGTGATGGCCGTTAGACCTAATTGTTGGCGTCCGACTGCCATGGGCTAAGCCCATCCTAGCCATATCTCATACGGAAATACTGGTCCTACATCCATGGGCATCGTTGCTGGTCACTTTTTTACCGACCGAACCCATGCTGACCGTTGGTCCAAATAACAGGAATCTAAGGGTCGTAAATTAAGACGCCAATATTCACATATTCTGCCTTCCAGATAGTACACCTAAAACGATCTTATCACTACACTTCGAAATTAATTCAGTGATTAATTCAATGTCCTTAACAGATAACAAAATGCACGAAATTCAATCATTATTATACAAATTATATAAAAATGCAATAAATATTGTAATCAGCTGTTTTCATTCATTCATTCATTCATTACAGAGATTTATATAGCGCCCCTTCAAGGTTACTACTCAGGAGCGCTCCCGACTCCAGCATGGCTAAAAAGAACAGTTACAAGGTGAGTATAAACGTCACGCATATAATTATAATCCTTTCCACATAAATTCTTGGTTCATATCTCTGAAACGCTCGAGAAATCGTCAGGTTATTATTTAAATTGGTCAGCGTCGCATTAGACGCCGCGTTAACTCCGACGAACCGATGAAACTCGAAACGAAACTGAAACCGGTTTCAGAAAGAAAACGGGTTTCCAATGCACTTCATAGATATGTCTTTTGTGCGTCGTGGATCATTTCATCGTATGCAAACTCTCCGAAATCTTCACTTCGATGAGGTCACCGTGACGTTCAACTTTCCCCAGGTAAGTTACTCGCGTGGAGTTGGGACTTATCCCAGGCGACTTGGCACTGAAGGCGACCAGAGCGTTCATCAGCGTGAAAGAAGGTTGAAGAAGACGGCGGCCAATCCGAGATTGATTGCTATGACAACCATCATCAGCTGACGCTTCCTCCACCAATCCTGTACGTTGTAACAATAGCAGACGACAGGGTCAAATGGGTTTATCCGAATTATAATGACAAATCGTTCGTTAACTATTACAATTAGGCAAAACTGGAACGCAAACAATAGTAAAGAAAAGATATGACAAGGTTAGAATCAGAAAAAGAATGTCACAAAGATAAACAAATTTAAGTTAAATAAGACCTAAATTTGGCCTATGTATACGTTGAACTGACCAAAGGTTTGGCAGTGTCTTAACTTAGTTACTTAGTTGGCTGGATAGGCGTATCCCGACTCCAGCGCGGCTAAAGAGACCAGTTAATTATTAATTAATTAAGTAAGTAAGTAATTAGTACGCTAATAAAAATAAACAAAAATAAAGCAGTTGATGCATTTTATTTGTAATGTGTGTAATATAATCAATTGTACTGAAAATGTGTAAAAGATTGAGTTGAACTTAATATGGTTTTTTTCCTAGCCTCGGCATACGAGAGTTGGTTGCCATTCTTCTCCCATCACGCCGTCTAAACTCCCCACCGACACTGTCTGGGTACTCGTCGTATCGGAATTGATTTGGGGACGGAAGTGGCATAACTCGTAACCAAATTTATGATCTTGCTAGGATTTGGACCCACGATCCTTCAACTGGCATTCCAAAGCGCCAACCACTAAACAATTTCGCACCAGCTAAAGCCAAGCCAAGGTAAGATCAGATGGTTAATTAAGTTAGGAATTAATTGCTGATCGAATAAACTGATCGTATATCGGACCACCGACCTTGATGTCTCCGAGGCTTAGAACGATGTCGAGATGATAATGCTTCTCCCTCTCTTCCCTCTCCCGCCTCAGCTGTTCCCTTCTCCTCTCGCTCAGCAGGTGAGCCTCCTCCCTCGAGAGCCCCCTTCCGAAAACGGGCAGGTCGAAAAGCTCCGGTAGGCTGCCCCGGTTCCGCAGGTCCCCGGGTCTCCCGAATAACGGCTCAAGAATGTACCGACTCGGCAAAGATGGTGAGTCGTCATGGTCCGTTCCCACGAACCTGGCGCTCTCGGGGCCGCCCAGTGGAGACCGGCCAGGCCCAAATGACCCCGCTGCTGCAGAGGAGGGCTGGTGCTCTGATCTGACGAGGGTTCTAACCCCGTTGATGATGGCGTATGTGTTGCCCGTCGAGGGTGACCTTTGCCCCGGGTGAGGGTCAACATTCCGGCTCAGATGCGACTGCGATAGACCGCGCTGTCTTTCGGAGGCTGCAAGTCAGACATACCCACGCGTACATTCACACGGACATCCAATGATCTCACAGGCACGTGGACGTAAGAGTAATGTAGTGACGTGACGTATTAAGTAAGTATGTACTTGATTGAACTGCCCGCAAACGCACTGCGGGAAAATCAGATGCGAGCAATCAAAGAATTTACAATCATAAAATAATCATAGCAAACAAACAGAAATTTTTTATTCTCACGAATCGTTTATACGACAGAAAAGCTTGGTTATAATTCTTACTCATAAGACGTTGACAAAAGGGAGGACCAGAAGAGATATATATATAGGCCTGTAATCCACGCTGTTAAGGCCAAGAAATTTTTAATTTAATCAATCTTTCCACCAGTCTTTCAGTCAATCTTTCAATCAGCCAATCGACAAATCAATCAATCCACCGATATCCAATCGATAGATTAGTCAATCGACCAGTGAGCCAATCAGCCCACCAATCAGTCAATGAAATTGCAAAAGAGATGGCCTTGGAGTTGTGATAGAGAAGAGAAAGCAAGCAATGGGAATTACGATCGCCATATGTATAGTTCCATCTGCATGTTGCAAAGCAAAGTCGCTGGTAGTTTTTTTAGGAAAAAAATTTAAGGCTCCAGTCTGAGAGGAAAATTAACAAATGAGGACGGTCTGAAGATGTGCAATGATTGGATTTAGACGTATTTATAAGCCAACTGAGTATTCGAAATGTATACAGTGGTAGTTGCAGTTTAATGGCACTGTGTGATAACAAAGATCATTAGCGTCGCCCTCCTCTTTTATCCAGGGTTGGGACTAGCACTGCCTGAGTAATTGTAGCCACATCCATTTATAGTGCGCCGTCGGTAGGAAGCTACGCTTAGGTTGCTTTATAGGACTGAGGGAAATGTGGATGGGTTAAATTAACCCCGCGCGAACAATGATTAAACTGTGGAACATACGTCACTCCAGTGATGCTGTATGAATTTGAATGTTATTGATTGATTGATTGATTGATTGATTGATTGATTGATTGATTGAGTTTTCGTTTGGCTGACTGATTTAATGATTGATTGAAAGCTTGATTGAAAGACTGGTAGAATGATAGAATAAAAGATGTACTGAAATACTTTATGGAAGATTGTTTTAAAGAATGATTGAAAGATTGACTAAAAGATTGATTTACTGATTGGCGGGAAGATTGATTAATAGATTGACTTAATGGTTGATTGAAAGACTGATTGAAAAACTGCTTGAATGATAGAATAAACGATTGACTGAAATATTTATTGACTGATTGGTGGAAAGATTGATTGACAAAGGTTGATTGAAAGATTGACCGACTGTCTAAAGGATGGAAAGATTGATTGATTGTAAGATTGATTGGTTGATTGGTTGATTGGAAGGCTGATCGATCAATTCATCGACTGATCGATGGATCGATAAAGCCGGCAACACCTACCGTTGATGGGACCTGCATCTGGTGAGGAGGAGGAGCTGATTGTGATTATCGGTTGAGGGACCGTCATCAGACTCGGAAGGGTCAGTCGTCGGTTCATCAGACCGACCGTGTCCGCCCTAGACGAAGACGGAGGCGCCGCTGGTCTCGCCCTCAGCACGACGCTGTCTGGTCCTCTGGGCCTCTCCTCCTCGACCGACCAAGGCCCAGTCCGCGTCCGGCCTCCTCCTCCATTGCCCTCTTCGTCTATCGTAGACAATGATAGCTCGCGGGGTTTTCCAACGCTGACGTCACCGACGGATGACGTCCGGGAATTTCCGGCACTCCCGCCTTCGAAACTACTGGAGCCGAGGGAGGTCTGAGGGGAAAGCGCCTCGTGGGTGGGCGGCGTGGTGGGGGGTGTTGGCGATCGGGTGTTCCGCGTGGGTGGTCTGGGGTTCGGCTCGGACTCTGGGGTCACCCAGGATACGCTGTTGAGGCGGCGTTTAGGGGAGCTTCCGGTTAGATCGACGGACGTCCGGTTCAATCGCTGGGCAATGACGTGGGTCTGTCTGATGACGTCATCATCCGCTTCCAGTTTGGGACTGCTGCTGTTGTTGAGCCGCTCGTCACTCCTTGCTGCGTTCGAACGGTTGCGTCGGTTCAGTTCGTCCGACCTTCGATCGTCTAGGTCCTCCGGCGAGGAACTGACGAGGGACCTTCGAGGTCCGCTTCCGGCGGCCGACGATGACATCTCGTTGCTCTGGCGTCGCTTGATTGCCGCGCTGAAGGCGTTCAGGAGAAGGGACTTCGAGGCCCTCTTGTCCTTCGACCCCCTGCCGTCTGAAGTGGACCGGTCCTGGCGGTCTGACGTCAGAAGTTCGTCACTTCCGGTGTCGTACGATGACGAGGAATTGGGGTTCGAGGAGGCAGCTCCACTCACCTCTGGAAAAGAATAGGTGGAGGAGTAATTGATTAGTAACTTCTATAGAGCCTTATAATCGGTTGTCCATTGGTTACCCTATCAATCCGTTTCGTGGTGTGTATGGGTTCAACCACCAAGCAAATCAAATCAATGCCTCACTGTTAGAAAATCTTAAAATATAGAAACAAAACTAAGTTCAATGGAAAAACCCAAAAAAATAAAAACCCAAAATTGCACGATGCACCCAGATCAAATAAATGCATCACTGTTATGAAAACTTTAAAAATGTAATCGCAATCTCCAAACTTCTAAAGCGCCACTCAAAAGCCAATCGTAGGGCACTAGCTTATTCACGAGCGCTGGATATAGAAAATATTTAAAAAATGCTATATAAATTTTTCTGGAAACCCCGAAAACTAAACCTCAATTACTTCTGGTTATTTCCCGATAGGATGATAAAATTGATGATTCGTACCTATTACGAGCGGAATGTCGTGGAACTCCTTAGCGTTGAGATGAGCGATCTCTGCGTCTCCTCTCGCCTTATCAGCCGCCTTCTCCGCCTGATCCGATCGACTCTTAGCCGATGCCATCCTACGGCATACAAAGCAACAGACGGCGATTTGAACTCAGAACACTGCTGTAGAACTCTGGTAGTGCCAGTCTCAGAACGGGAGAAAGGTGGAGGGCGACTCTAAGTATTGATTGTTATGACACAGTGTTGGTCTTAAGTGACAATGGATGGATGTGCTATTGCAATGGTAATATTAATAATAATAGAATAATAATAATACAAATAATAATACAAATAATAATAATAATAATAAAAATAATAATAATAATAATAAAAGTAATAATAATACAAATAATAATAAAAATAATAATAATAATAAAAATAATAAAAATAAATGACTACTACTACTACTACTACTACTACTACTACTGCTACTACAGCCACTCCTCCCACAACTCACACTATCGCGATATGGTGAGCGTTGTGCAAGCTGTTAGCTTGGATCATGGATGGACCCACAGTTTAACGATATCTTCGGGCAAACAGTTGTTGCAGCCAGAAGCCATTAATTTGAACAGTTGGCAGGTCTACGGCGTAATAGCCAACTTATTTTCCGAAGAATGCACTCTTTGTCGCAGTGAAAATGAATTAATGCCATCCGAAAATCGCCATTTAAATGTGACTTTAAACAAAGCATTTAATTTCATTAGTTAAACCTATTCATCGTTTAACGACATGAATAATATTCGTCTGTCTGTCGGATAAATCGTCTGCGACCAAAAATTCGTCCCAAAAACAAGCAAACATTTTACTTCCACGGCCGAACCCATACAAAATTTAGCGCGTGAAGAACTCTGCGCATGCGCTATCATTGTCGCATGCGGCATGCGCACTGTTAAAAACACCTCAAATTTTTAATCAAACGTCGTGAGGGTCGTTTAGGGTTAGATTAGGCATCGTGAGTGTTGGCTATGGGGTTAGGTTAGGCATCGTGAAGGTCGTTTAGGGTGAGGGCAAAGGTTAGTGTCGTTTTAGAGACACACAAATAACTCTGCGCCTAAAGTAAATGTTTGGTGCGTTTTAGGCCGAATTTTCGGCCGCAGAAGCTCCGCGCCTGCTGTCTGTCCGTTCCATTTGTACCAAGACTAATGTCAACCTTATTACTATTATTCAACAGTTTAACGACATCTTATAGCAACACAGGCTGTTGACGTCTTCAGAATTTGTTACATTTCAGTTCAATTGCATATATAGTTTTAATCCTTTATCTTTATGTTGTCTTTAATTTTTTGTCTTTCTGTTTTCTTTCTTTCTTTTGTGTTGTTATTGATTCCATTTTTTTGACTGGTTGCTGAGACAGCAATATTCGACATATGGTTGTTGTAGATATTTCATAACATATATATATATATATGATTATTACGTTTTATTCCTACATATATAGACATACATATTGTATAAATGTATATATATACATACAATGTACACACATACATATGTAAAATTTATTCATGTGGTCATTAAGCTTCTTTTTTTGTTCATGAAGGCTCTTCTTTGGCCGTATCGGTTCTTTTCTTATTTCAGTTTTTTCCCATGCTTCAAAGCGTCCAGGAATGTCAACCTTTACTCAAATGAAGTTTAATAAATAGAGTGAAGACAGTGTATTAAAGGTGTCCAGATGGTACGTAGTATAATTATGGGGCATCATTAAATGTTCAGCAATATCTAAAAGCCAGTAATGGGTATGATGATACTTTTGAAAAGTATAGAATATATAATTTTTAATAATTTTTAATATCTTTGTTCAACCCACAGCCCCTTACCGAAAGGATGTCAGAGGTAAGAAAACTAGAATAGGTCTAGGCCCCTATTACGAAGTCTGTGTCTATAGGCATATATCACGAGTCAAGTCAGTTGTCTCGGGTGCAATATTATAACAACATTGGGTTCGTAATTGCTAGTGGTCATTTATATATCGCCTTTACAAGAAAACTCATCAGATACAGAGTTGAAAACAGATTAAAGTTAGGTTGATTGACCCCAGACAGACAGACAGACAGAGACACAGATTTGTCATAGATACCAACACACACACACACACACTCCCGCCAAGATGATGACGTAGGCAGCTTCTTCGGCAGAGCCACCTACCGACTGATGGCGATTCCTGTCTTCTGTATAGCTATCTCTGAAGCCTTGACGGATTCGGTGACAGCCAGATCGAGTCTGACGCGAATCTTATTCGATCGAACGAGAAACAATTTCGATTTCTTTCCCGTTGAAGTCAGTTCGTTATCTTTGTATTTACCTTAATATCAGACACAGCAAATAAATGATAAGTAGTTAATGACAGCGGTCTGATTGGGGTAAATGGGGCAACCCTGGTAGCGGAACCTTATGTTCCTTAGGGTTTGATGCCAATAGTCTATACATGACTGTCAAAATCAATCAATCAATGCAATTTATTTAGCGCCTCTTCAAGATAACTATTCAGAGGCGCTCTCGAACCAGGCCCGGTCAAAGAGGATTAAGTCTTGAGAAGTTTATAAATAGAAAGACCTAAGCAACTATTTATGTGCATGAGTTGATATGACGATCAATTAAGTATATTGATTGCTTAATTGATTTTAATTGATTGACTGACTGATTGACTGATTGATTGATTTCAATTCATTAATTGATCGTCGTAATCGTCAGTTCGGAAGTTAATTAAGTGCTACTTTGAGGTCCAGCGTTTGGTAACATGGCTACTCGCGAGCGCTACGTCAGGTCAGTGTGGTTGTCCAAGGATATAAAGTCAGGAATGAATCGTCGATACAGACAAGCAGTAGGACAAACAGAGAGATAAACGCGCATAGATAAATAGAGTTAGATAGAGATATAAAGAGAGATAGACACAGAGAAATACAAACAGACATAGCTCGATAGGCACACATACAGAGAGAAAGACAGATATGCAAATTAATGGATTAATTAAGAGAAACTAGAAAGACAGGCAGGCAGAAAGACAGACAGAAAGACAGACAATCAACCATACACACAGACAGAACAAAAGGCAAATAGAGATACAGACAGACAGACAAACAGGGAAACACAGACAAAATGACAGTCAGAAAGACATACACATATGCGCAGACTAAAATGCAAGCATACTAACACAGACATACAGACAGCAGTACAGACAGACATACCTTCTTCCTTCTTTCCATCCTGTAACGTCGTTACCCCATATCCGTTCTTTTTGTTGTTGAACCACTCCCCTTCGTATTTGAGTCCATCCGATCTCTCGCTCACCCCATACCCACACCTCTTGTCGTTCTTCCACTCTCCAGCGTACGTTTCCACAACCGTCGCATCCTGCCCTTCCTCCTGACTCACGAAACTCGCATTACTATCTGTCGTACCAGACTGGACCGACCCCTCGCTGTCCGTGCTCCGCACCGACCCAGAGGCCTCTCTCCCGGTCGAGGCCCTCCTTCGCCTCCTGCCTCCAACCGGGGACTCTTCGCTCCCGCCTCGCTGCCCTGCCGACCGGTCCCGCTTCAGCGTCTTCACGATGGCCCTTCGGAGGCTCGCCCGTCCCTGGCGTTCGAAGAGCGACTTGCGCCGCTGCCCGGTCCCCTCCTGGTCGGACTTAGCCTTAAGGACGAAGCCCCCTCTGCCCTGGTCCACCTTGCGGTCCCGGGTGCGGATCTGTGGATCCTCCTCGTGATCGGTGTGGATGGACGACTTGGATGAGTCGAGGCCTTTTGGACGGTAGTGTACTGCGAGGCTGTAGGGAACGCTCTGGCGGACGCCATAGCCGTGGCGCATGCCGTTCAGCCATTGGCCGCGATAGGTACCTACAACAGGGATCACCACAAGAGATCAGTGTAGATGATGATATTTGTTTATTTAGAAAGAAAGCAGTCTTAGAAGAACGCAGAAATGCTAACATGAGTGAGAGTGATCAATCAAAGCAGCTAGAATTAATAACATAGGCCTACTACAGCAGTAACTTTTTTTATATAATCATCTGGCGATAAATTGAGAGTTGTCTTTGGGTGTGAGAACATGGTTGTGTGCTCTGTGTCTTAATTGGAGTGGTCGGAATGGGGACGGAATGGAGGTAGGAGTTGGTGAGGAACATTACCTGTGGTTGTGTAAAATGGAGAAAAGAAGTTTGGTAACTGCTATAATGTTTGCAAGTTCAGAGACTGTTGGGAAAGATTGTTCTAAGTAACCTAGGCGTTTAGCTCTTTTAAGAAGCTTTCCCATGCGTTCTTTATCAGATGCTAGGATAGGAAGGCTCATAATAGTTAGTTAGCAAGGGTAGTGGCTTTGATTATAATGAATGGAAGAGGCAGACGATCCATGGGGTTTGACCGTTTGAGCTCCATGAAAGTATAAAGATTATAGAAGGAAATTGCTGTGAGGTAAATTGTAAGTGCTGTAATATGCCAAGTAAATTTCTGTCAATAGCAACGACCACTGTTGGTCAATAGTGGTCGTTAAACTCTAGGACCCATGCTGTGAAGTGATCAGTGTGAACTGTGATTGTAAGGTTATCTTGAAGGAAGACACCCAGTATTTTTTAATGTTTTAACTCGGGTTATACCAAGTATTTGAGGGGAGGGGATGATTGGTGTCGGAGGCGGAAACTAATCAAAGGCAACAACGAAGCAACCGACGGAATAACGTCAGCATGAGACAACGTGGGACATAGAAAAGACGCTATATAAATGTTCATCTACGTTCAAGGATTAACAACATCGCTAGATGTCGGATGATTCAACGCATCCTAAGACCCCTTTAAAACGCTTTCATTGACGCCATATATAATGACGTCGTGTATAAGCTTATTATTAAACAAATTTATTATTAACTAAATATGGTTTTTGAAGTGCATACTGGATATTGCAAAACCCATTTAATAAACTATTTTAAACACCAACAATTGGACACAACGTATTGATTGGATCATTTGGTAATGATGAATGTATGGCTTTATTATTGATACTTTAGTTGTTAAGTTGATATTAATTCGTTTATTTTGTAATCCTAAATGTCTGGGTTTATTTTTATTCTTCTGGTTGTTATGTTGTTTTGGATTATTGAATATTGTCTATAATCCTATGCTATAAATGATGTACTGTTAACATTGAATATTACTTGTTGACATTATATAGATAATTTGACATTTGATGTTATGAAATTGTTTTGATGCTCTGTAAATAAGATGGAAAAAACCTTAATGGGAAAAATATGAGATAACAAAAGAGTCGATATGGTCACAAAGAACCTTCATGAACAAAAAAGAAGCTATATGACCACATGAATAAATTTTACATATGTATGTGTGTACATTGTATGTATATATATACATTTATACAATATGTATGTCTATATATGTAGGAATAAAACGTAATAATCATATATATATATATATGTTATGAAATATCTACAACAACCATATGTCGAATATTGCTGTCTCAGCAACCAGTCAAAAAAATGGAATCAATAACAACACAAAAGAAAGAAAGAAAACAGAAAGACAAAAAATGAAAGACAACATAAAGATAAAGGATTAAAACTATATATGCAATTGAACTGAAATGTAACAAATTCTGAAGACGTCAACAGCCTGTGTTGCTATAAGATGTTAAACTGTTGAATAATAGTAACATTAATTATAATAATAAGATTATTATTATTGGACAGGAAATCTGTTGGCACATCAATGAAACCTCTCCACTGCTTGCACTTTGACAGCGCCAGTCCCAAGACTGAAAAAAGGAGGAGGAAGACTACAATGATCTTAATAGTTACCACGTAGTGTCGTAAAACTGCAACTAAACAGTCACATGATTGTAAAAGCACGAAAATATTTTCTTGTAAAACGTCAATGGACTTTAATTCCCTAGGATTCATTAATTAATTAAAAATGTAGCGCCCTTCAAGGTAGTGCAATGTAATTTAATGTAATGTAATGGAGCACTTACATGTATTATAGCGCCACTCGATATCAGAGGCGCTCACGACTCAAAACATTGCTAAACAGAGAACAGGAAAGTCTTCAGGCGCTTCCGCAGAGGGGAGAGAGCAGCTCCACCCGAAGAGGAAAGGGGAGACCGTTCCAGCTGGTGGGACCCACGTAGGCGAAGCTCCTGGATTGGGCCGTGGTAAAGCGCATGCGGGGAACCACCAGAAGTCCACGGGCAGAGGAACGAAGAGTAACCCAGTGCGGAATAAAGGAGACCCTAAAGCAGAGAGCCAGAAGGGCAGAGTGCAGACCCTGGGAGACAGTTACGTATCAACACAAGGGTCTTGAAAGGAATGCGTCGAGGTGTTGGGAGCCAGTGAAGGGATTCACGAACGTAGGAAGAGATGTGATCATATTTTGGAATTCCACCCACCGATTACTCGGGCAACAGCATTGAAAATGGACTGGAGCTTAGAGATGTTGTGAGAAGAGAGTCCAATGAAGGCAACGTTGCCAAAGTCAACTCTAGAACAGATCAGAGCGTGCACAAGCGTTGACACAGCGTGTAATGGGAGAGACTGTCTACTAATAGAACGGTTCTGGCGGAGGTGAGAGAAGCAGGAGGCACCTACTCAGAAGCCTCCCCAGAAGCCCCCCACCCCACCCTCGGAATATAGACTCGACAAAAGGGCAAGTTTTAAAATTAATGACATATTGTTGTCTATGACTCCAGTGTAGTTAAACTGTAACATAATTTAATAATATATCTTCGTTAATTCGAATCAAATGGCACTGCGATCACACGATAAATTAGTCGCAGATGATAACAAGGTGAACCGGAGTCAAATGTAGCTGTATGGCACCTGCAACGCGCCCATCTAGCGAATGGAAGGATGGGTAACTACCTTACTCATCTCTGTCTTCAGACCTGTGCCAAAATAATTAATTCGATGTTCTTGTTTATAAATACATCGCACATACACACATACAGAGCGCCTCTGAATAGATTTCTTGAAGAGGCGCTATATCAAGTTAATTGAAAATAAATAAATAATCATACGTATGCATGCATAATTACATGTACACAAAATTATGTGCATAACTACATGTGTAGACTATGTACGCGCGCATGTACACTTGTACAGACAGAAGAAGAAAACGAGTTAAAGGAATTGTAAGGAAGAGCCTTTGAGATATTAGTAATTTTATAATAATTCTTCTTCTTCTTCTTCTTCTTCTTCTTCTTCTTCTTATTGTTATTGTTATTGTTATTGTTATTGTTATTGTTATTGTTGTTATTATTATTATTGTTATTATTATTATTATTATTATTATTATTATTATTATTATTATTATTATTATTATTATTATTATTATTATTATTATTATTATTATTATTATTATTATTATTATTATTATTATTGCTCTTATTATCAATTATCATCATCATCATCACCATCACAATCATCAACATCATCATCGTCATCATCATTACTATTATTATCACTATTATTATTATGATCATTATTACTTTTACTATTTATTATTATTATGTATTATTATCATTATTATTATCATTACTATTATCATCATTATTATTATAATTACTATTTTTATTATTATTATTACTACTATTATTATTATTTTTATTGTTGTTACTATTACTATTATTATTATTATTATTATTATTATTATTATTATTATTATTATTATTATTATTATTATTATTATTGCAAAACTGTATTTATCTTTCATTACATAAGCATGGGCCTTGGATTGCTCACCTCCGTCGGCGTATGTTTCGACCCCGTATCCATCCTGCAGTCCTGTTGACCAGGTTCCCTCGTACTTGGCCCCTGACGTCGTGCTATGCCTGACCCCGTAGCGCCCCTTGAACCCATGCGTCCAGTCTCCCTTGTAGACCCAGCGTCCCTTGTTCTCTATCCCCAGACCGTGTCGCTTCCCTAGGCTCCACTGGCCCTCGTAGTCGTTACCGCTGGGCCACGTGTAGGTCCCGCTCACCTCGAACCCGTAGTGCCAAGCACCGTCGTAGTGGCCCTGTCCCTTTGGCCCCGTACAGACGCCGAACCCGTGTGCCTTGCCCTCGGCCCAGCCCCCGCAATAGCTGCCCCCGTCGTCGAAGTCGAAACGACCCCCGCTCGTCATTGTGTCGCCTCTTTGACCCGGCTCCTGACGGTAAACTCGAATTTGTCCCCGACCTTGTATCTGAACTGGTCCTTGACCCTGTTCCTGACCTTTGTCGTGAATCTGTCTCTGATCTTGTATTTGATCTCGTCCTTGACCTGATAATCGACCTTGTCATGGAACTCGTCTAAGGACTTCAATATATCCACGTTCTTCGACTGGAGAAGGCTCACAGTCTCGGAGTGTCCGACCTTGACCCAGCCGCAGTTTGACCTGTGATCCACTTCCGGTTTTCCCAGTCCCTCAGCTAGAAAGTGCTGACCCTCGTGTAGTTGACCTTAACCTATGTGTTAGTGAACTCCTAGACCCTCGACCTTGTGTCCTCGTTCCTGGCTGCGAACACTAGACAGACCTCGCCCTTGCTGGTGCTGGGACAGGTGAGAGAATTTCTGAGAGGAACGGAAGTGGGTGCTTCAGCTGACTACTGGTTTCTGCCAAGTCGATTCCAGAAGGGCCTCATAAGGGAGACCGTGGAGGAGTAGGAGATTGACCCAGATCCAGAGAGTGACTGGTTCGATTCCTGAGCTCAGATTACAAACGATCTCTTATGAAGACAGATTCAATGGATTTTCTTGTTTTAATGATCTATCGATTTAAAAAGGACCAACTTTCGTTCACTTCAAGTGGCTTCAAAGGAGCCCACGAGACGTCCTCCTTTGAACTAGTGATATGTTCTTGAAACCTAAAAGTTCAGATTACTTTGAAGCTGTAAATACCTTCAGATTCTCAAGCTCTTTGAAGCAGCTTAGAAAATATTGGTAAACGCTAATTCCGTTGAGGCTAGAACAGAATCTGAACCTCCTCTGATGTTGGAGAAAAGCCTGTTGAAACTCCTTTGAATATAAACAGATATCCAAAAACAATAACTCCATTGAATATAAATAAATCCTCGGAAACTCTAGTTCCTTTGAATCTAAGCAGATCCTCCGAAATTCAAACTCCTTTGAATATAAACATATCCTCGGAAATTCAAAACTCTATTAATCCTGTACAGATCCTTCAAAAACTCAAACTCCCATGAAGTTGTAAGTAAGTCAAGAAACCTGTATTCCTTTAAAACGTTTCTCGGATCAGCTCGAAGAAACACAAACACTAAGAGGTCGATTTTTTAATCCTCGCGTCGTAAGCAATCGCCTTTACCCTATCGATAACCGTTATCGATTACTTCTCCGTTCGATATATCAGATCGATAACTGTCGAAACGTGATTGAGGCTTGCGAGTGTTTTCAACGGAAGTGAAAGTTCAGAAGGTGCTCAAAATTGCGTAGGAAAATGCAGTCTTAAGTGCTGCCTACGGAGGAAGCTCCACTTGCAGAAGGTGTTGAGGGATTTAGGGATGGAGAGATGTTGTTGGGTATTTTGTCGAACAGCTCTCTCTCAGTCACCTATGCAGTGCTGTTTTCACTTAAAGGCTGACAGCAGGAACGTTTCTGGGCAAAAGTCGAAGGGTATCGGCAGCTCTCTCCCGTCTCTATAGCTCCCTCTCTGTCTCTCTACTTGGCTGCTTGTCTCTTTCTGGTCTGTCTGTGTGCCTGTCTGTTCTATGCCGGTGTGCCTGTCCGCCTGGTCTTCTGTCTGCTTATTTCTCTTTGTCTGCCTATGTTTGTCTGTCTGTTTGTCTCTCTGTCTGTCAGCCTATCTGTTCTATGCCTGCCTGTCTGTCTGCTTGGTTTTCTGTCTGCGTATTTCTCTCATCTGTCGGCTTGTTTCTCTTTATCCGTTTCTGTCCGTTCGACTGTCTGTCTGTCTGTCTGTGTCTGTCTGTCTCCTTATTGCCTTCATCACCTTGCGTCAGCAAAACACCTTGGAACAGGAAATTAACTGAACAACCAAGCTCCATCCGCTGTGCCTTACCTCGCCTGAATTCCACGGCAAAGGTAGAGAGCGAGCGAGCTCCCTTTCAGTTTCCCAGCCCTGTTTCGTACGCTTAATCCGCCTGGTAAGGCTAATCCAATCAACGGTAAATAATCCAGTCTTTGTTCATCCAATCCTCGATTATCTAGTCCTTGTTAATCCAATCTTTCTTAATCTAAATCTCTTTCATCCAAATTTTCGTGTATCTAGTTCTGTCAATCCAAACTTTGTTAATCCAATCTTTGTGAATTCAATCTTTGTCAACCTCATCCTCGTTAATTCAATCCTCGATAATTCTGTTAATCCAGTCTTTGCTAATCCGGTTTTCGTTAATCAAATCCTCGTTGATCCAGTGATTCCAGTCCTTGTTTGTCCAATCCTCGATAATCAAATCCTCACTAATCCAGTTTACATTAATCCAATCCTCGTTAATCCAGTATTCGTTAATCCAATCCTCTTTAATCCATGTCCGCGCCGTCGACCACCTCAATAATCACAAACGACACATAGTTAACTAATTAGGCCCTACAACTCACTAATAACTATCTGTGTCCGCCTCTCTGTATCTGTCTAACTAATCAAGTTCCCTTACAAAATCTCTCCCGCACACAGAGAAAACCCGAGATTACGAACAGACACGCCTCGAACACAGATCATCACAATTGATTGAGAGAGCAATTTCCACTTTGCAGGTATCCTGATGAATGCGAAGCTTCTTCCTGTCCACCACCTCCTCCTCCATTTCCTTTTCCTCCTCCCTCTGTTATTCCTACGCCTCCATTGTCTCACGCAGAAGGGCTCGCTGGCAGCGGGATGCCAAGGCCAGTTCCAGTGGCCGATACGGTCTGACTACGGTTGGGCCCAACGATCGAAAGGCCGAGGTTCGAAGCCTGTTGGGATGGCAGGTTGAGCGGTTGAAGCATATCCGAAATAGTTTCTGCGTCTTGGAGGATTTATCAGATCGGAGGAGGAGGAGGATACTGT